>JANBQV010000020.1:0-188949 GCA_027577495.1 Coemansia sp. RSA 720
TCTCTGTGTGAATGCAAAAAAGAAAAGAGAAAAAGAGGAAGCAGAGAAGAAAAGGCAGTGGGCTGGCTCCCCACACACGTACGCAAAAAGGCTGTGATGGGGGCAGCAAAATTATTTCCTAGTGCAAAATATTTTGTCTTGAATTCAATGCGATTGTGCGCAAATGGGAATTACAAACATGTGCTACAGGCGACGCCCAGCGACGTAAAAGATAGCGTTGGAAAGGCCGTCGAACAAGGAACACAAATATACGCTCAGAATTGTGATACGTGGTCAACTGCCATAGTGTACACATGCCAACATCGTTGAATCTCGGTGAATTCGAGAGCAAACATGACTCGTTTTATGCGCACACCGATGCTTGGAATAGGTAAAGCACACTATTTAAACACAACTGAGCCGTAAAAACACAGTGCTTCATATGTACCGTTTTGCGCACTCGCCGTTTGAAATTGTGCAGGCGGGCGGAGTAACACCTTCCTAAGAAGAAACCAACTAAAATATGGAAATAGCTCTGGTTGAGCGCGTAAGCCTAGTGCCCAAGATTCTGCTGCATGATTGTATGGTCATCGGTTCGAATCTTGGACTACCACAAAAGATTTTGTATAATTTTTGGTCTGCGCGCTCGAAGCTGCAGGAAATATATTATTCATAATAAATTCTCTTGAAGCTGACCAGGCCGTTGGCCCGCACTTGAGTAGGTGCTCACCTCTTTGCCCTCCAGCCAAAAGGTGCCACCCCTCACCTCCCGAGCTAGCACCCCTCCAGGGCATAGGGCGCTCTACTATCACCCCAGAGCCCCAGGACCCCTAACCAAGAGCGAGAAGTGACTAGGGGGACCCCATGCCTAATTATAGTATTTATTATTAGTAAAGAAATGACTAGTAACAGCCACTTGCTATTTTCTTTCCATTTATAGTGAAATATGGATAGAACTTTTATCTCCTCCTATGCTAAGCTGTTTATTTTAAATAAACTCCTATTGTGAAGAAAGACTAGCTCAGTTCTTAATATAAGCTTAACATAACATCCCACTACTTATATGATATATATACCTAACAAGAGTATAATACTCAGTTTAAAATAGGCAATAATTGCCAATTATTCAGTTCCATTCCTATGCTTGTAACAATAGTAATCATTATATAGAGGCTCATCACAACCACACTATTCACAGGTGTCATTTGGATTATACATACTAATAGAAAACATTATTCAGCTGTTAATAATTATAGGAAGTTTAAGTAGAATAGGTATGTATGAAATTATTTTCAACATAAAAGCACAGGCTAGAACATTTTCCTTATATAATATTTCCCAGATAATGTAGATTTACTGTACTAGGTGAAACTTACTTTAGGCTAGAAGTTCAGCAAACATATATCTAGCAGTGTACATAATTTAATAGTAGAAACAATTATTCTACAGGGGATTTTAGTGCCTTTACAAAAGATGCTTTTGCCTTTGCTAAGATAGCTTTGCAAGTGAAGCTTCTGCCTTTGTAGGACATGCATATACCTTTGCTAGAGATACCTCTGTCTTTGCAAGAGATGCTTTTGTTCTACTAGGGATTTATTTTCCTTTGCTGGTAATTCCCCTTTCTTTACAAGAAAAGACTGCCATCATAGTGATGTGTTTGTTTTATAATGAATGTTATTACCTTTGAATGAATTTATTTGTTCTATAAGGAATGTCTTTGCTTTTAGAAAAGCTACTTTTACCTTTAAAGGGATACATTTACCTTTGTAGGTGATGCCCCTCTCTTTACAAGAGATGTCTATGCATTTCTAGGGATTCATATGTTTCTACTAGATTCATCTATCTGGCAGGTAAGGCTATTGTCTTTATATGGATTTATTTTTAAGGTCTAATTCAGAACATGTACTAAACATACTATTCTACCTTAAGCTCTGGTCCTTATATATGGTGCAATTGGAACAAGGACACAACTTCATTGGGTGATTAATGTCAATGAAAAAGTAAGGGCTCATAGACTAAACACCCTTAAAAAGTGTGTTTAACAATGAAGCAAAGTAGGAACCCTAAGCTATTTAGCTCTTTAACAAAGATTTTTTAGGACTAGTAAAATTCAAATTGTAGATACACTTTATAAGAGCTTGTAGCTAGATCACATATAATGGCATATTGTTAATATCAGTCCTAGTATATTAAGCTCTTATGATTACAGTTTCACTGTTAATCTCACAGAGTAGATACCTGTTACCTAGATTCATTTATGAACTGGAACTAAAAATATATCTGTCCTATAATTGACAAAAAATCCTTTGCTGAATAAATGTGCTCTTTGAATAACAAAGCATCCTTTGCTGAACAATTGTGCCCTTTGAATAACAAAGCATCCTTTATTAAACAAGTGTGTCCTTTGAATGACAAAACCCCCCATTAATAAAGAAGAGTACTCTTTGAATGTTTGAACAAATGCAGGTATGGAAAGACAAATGTATCCTTTGCAAATGTAATACATTTATAGAAAGGCAAATGCATCCATTATAAATTAAGTCTTTTTTCCTAGTTTTAAGATTTCTCTTCCACTATTATATTGATTCTCACTTCTTAAAGTATACCTTTTCCATTATGCCAGGATATACCTATATTGGTTACACTAGATCTGATGGTGTCTATGACATGCTGTCAATTACATCAAAGATTTCTCTTGCAGAAGCAAGAACAAGATTGAGTGATGAAGGATATGGCTCTGCAACCTATAAGGAATGTGGAGCAAAGCATGGTAATATATATTATTATTTCTCATAGGTTTAAAACAATGCATAGAGAACAGTACAGTTTATGTTAAAAGAACCCAATTGCAGCACAATGAATAATTTGCCATTGAAGTACTTGATAACATAAATAGTTATTGCAAATGCTGAATACACAAGGGCTGGAGTCTTTTTCACACATATCACAGCATATGTAAGACTACTAGCCCTATGAGACTGGTTGGCACTGCTATAGTCTATAATAAACATAATTTACTTTTCTGAAAATGTAAAGTTCTTCTTACAAGTCAACTGTGTGTGAGACTAGGGTGTTTAGGTATTATAAAAGTAGCAGCAGCTTTTAATATATCATATAACTGTGTTTGTTTTTACCAAGTCTGAAAGTGAGATTGGTACTATAAAACAATACCCAACTGTTTAACTATCTGACCAGTTCATTAAGCATTTATGGGTCGTTATCTAAACTTGAATTTCAAGTAGCCATCTTTTGCAATTGATCCAAATGTTATACCATCTTCAAAACTTTGGTTATCCCATTCTGCAGAAAAGAGGCCTTTATTTGATATCCCACATGTGTCTTTATACTCACCAATGGTAAAACTCTTAGCTACCTGTACATTCTGTTCATCAATTTCAACAGTAATCTTCTTTAAAGGTAAACAACAACCATTAATAATTTGATCTATATTATAAAGCTAACTGAATTTAATAGTATGTGAAATAATGTATAGTGAATAAAGGAAAACCCCCACTTCCCACCTTGTTCTGTTACAGGAGCCTCAACCAGGGAGCTGACCTGACTGATACCTGGCTGGGCAGGCAGTGATTACCTGTAATATATTATCTCTAGCACTAACAGAAGGGACTGTGGTTACACTGGTCCAAGAAGTATTGAAACTATATTGAAAGAACTAGAAAGAGACAATGGTCAGACTTGGACCATTGCTTACAGAAATAGAAACTCAGACTATAGATCAACAGTGGTTAGATCTGATCATGCAAGGGACAGATTTGCATGAGAATTTAACATGCCCTCATAACCAGCATTATCTATGTTATGCGAGTCTGGCAATAGTCATGTGACAGTGCCCATGAGCCATCACACCTGCCCTCAGAGAGTAAAGGCAAGCCCTGCCCCGCAGCCAATATGGATGCAGGGCCTTCTTTTCAAGTTTTTATTCTGTCTAACAAGTTCTTTTCTTATATTTGTTATATAATCATGTGAGATATGTATCATGTTGTATATATTATACATATATGATACATCATATATTGGATCAGGTTTTCCCTGTGTCAGCACACAACTGACACCATATATAAGGACATGTTGTCCAGTAGTATTTTCATAGGAAAACCAACTTGTTTTTAAGTCACAATATATTTTATACTACACTCCTTAAGTTTCATAGCAATTGGGTCATATATGAACAAATAGTACCAAATTGAACAGCATGCTCAAGAACACTATTTTGCTAAGTTTATGGCAAATATAAATGAAGTTTTTAGCAGATTACCCAGCCATTTGTAAAGATAAACATAGACTATTTTATATTGCCATAATGCCAGTTACACCACCAAGATGATCCAATGGTTTACTAGTTGATATGGCACTTCTATTGCCCACAATATTCAAAAACTCCCTAAAATGGACTTACAGCTAAAGTTTACATATATACAATGGTTGATCTTTATGGAAATTATATTTTTAGAAAGCCATGTGTATGAGCATTATGATACTGTGCTCAGACTTGGCACTACTCTGCTACAGAGGGAGAATGTGGATGATAAACAAATGGGTTCCAAAATATACATGTGCTAGAACAACATGCAATACGTTGTTGGATAGCCACAAGCGCAGGCATCCTAAATCTGTTTTCAGATTAATTAGCTGTCTAGTATCAACAGAGAAAAGTGGGTAAAAGCAATTTAATATTGAGTGTGTTTATTAATAAATAAGCAGGGCAATTATAGGCCACTAATGCCCCCAAGCAGATAGCTGCACATCCCCATTTTAAGCGTGGTAAGTATGAGTGGGCAGCAGGCAGTAGTTCTGGCTCATGCTTAAAGTATTACAGAAAAGGGTGTGGCTATAACATGTATTTATTGAACATAAAACCAGCAAAAAGTGTAAACCACAAGTAGTATAATCAAAGTGTGTGCTCCAGCAGACTGTATTCATGTGTTGTACAACTGTGTGTGCTCATGATAGCAGTGGTTCTGTGTTGTAACAGAAACTCACCTTTAACATTTGCAAATTTTGTGCCTCTCAGTGAGCATGCAAAAAGAGAGAATAATGGGGAGCAGAGAAGAAAAGCAATGGGCTGGTAAAACGATACACATATGCTATTTTGCTGTGATTAAGGGCAGCATTATTATGCTGTAGAAAATGCTCTGAATTTTACATGCTTATTTCCAGAATGCATTGCAGTCAAATGTGCTACAGGCAATGCCTAGCTACCTAGAGGGCACCATTGGAAAGCTGGATGTATGAGGAATACTGATATCTGCTCAGAATTCCCATACCTTAACTAGAAAGAGAGAACGTGGACAATAAATAAAAAGTCAAATGTGTTTCTGGGCCAAAAAGAACAGGCCTAGTATGGGCATCCCCACTTATAGGTGTGGCAAAGTGGGTTTTGGCAGTAGGCAGTGGCACTGCTTCATGTTGAAAGCTTTTGAGCAAAGAGTGTGACTATAATGCATATTTATTAAACAAGCAAACAGAGAAACATAGAAAGTGTGAAGTAGCTACAAAAACATATATTCCAGCAGCTCATGGAGTGAAGAACATGGGTAAGTGCACCAAACAGCATCAGCAGCTGTGGCTTTGTGTTCTGTATGCTGGACAATGCCCATGGCCCCATGCTCTGTGTGCTAAATGATGCCTGTAGCACTGCACTCTGTGCAAACTAAACAGCAAAGTAGACAAAAGTAATAAAGCATGTATGTGCAGACAGGCCATAGAGAAACAAATGTGAGTGCATTCTCAAAGGCAGCAGCAGCAATTATCCATGTTCAAACACACCAGCTGTGTGTCAAATTCAGTGCATCTCCATGTGAACACAAAAAAGAAAAGAGAAAAAGAGGAAGCAGAGAAGAAAAGGCAGTGGGCTAGTTCCCCATGTGTGTACACCATTTGGCTATAATGGGGGCAGCAAAATTATTTCTTAGTGTAAAATACTTTATTGAATTCAATGCATTGGCACCCAGAGGGGAATTTCAAACATTTGCTACAGGCAATGCCCAGTGACATAAAAGATAGCATTTGAAAGGCCATTGAACAAGGAACACAAATATCCACTCAGAATTTTGGAATGTGCACAACTGCCATAGTGCACACATGCCAACATCATTGAATCTCAGCAAATTCAGGAGCAAACATGACTTGTTTTCTGTGCACACTGACTCCTGGTGTAGTATAAAATATATGTGTACTTCAAAACAAGTTAGTTTTCCTATGAAAATACTACTGGACACATGTCCTTATATATGTTGTCAGTTGTGTACTGACATAGGGAAAACCTAATCCAATATATGATGTGTCATATATGTATAATATATACAACATGATACATATCTCACATGATTATACAACACCTGGCATAGGGAAAGCACACCATTTAACCACAACTGAGCTGTAAAAAAAACAGTGCTTCATATGTACCATTTGGCACACCTGCTGTTCAAAGTTTTGCAGACACCATAGTGACCCACCCTGCAACCTTTTATTCTCAAAAGTATGGAAATAGCTCTGGCTAAGCATGAAATTCTAGCACCCAAGACTCTGCTGCTTGATCATTTGGTTGTCACTTTGAACCTTGGAACCACTGCACAATTTTATTTGTTAATGTTTAATTTTTGGTTTGCTTGCTCAAAGTTTAAAGTTTATGTATTAATAAATGTATTTTCTTTAAACTAGCTATTGCAAGGTTCAAAACAGTGAAAGTTTGCCTCTCCCAGCACCCAGTCATAATGTTGCACTCTCTATGAAACTTTGGCGAAAAGTGTTTGCCAGGGAAGCACCCTCTCCAAAACTGCAAATGAACCATGGAGACTGTAAATTTATTCTTAAGACCTGTCAATGCATTAATTTGTCTTTCTACATTTACTCATCAAAGCATTAGTTTATCTTTCTATATTTACCTGTCAAAGCATTAATTTGTTTTTCTACATTTACCTGTGAAAGCATTAATTTGTGTTTATATATTTACCTGTCAAAGCATTAGTTTATCTTTCTACATTTGCCTGTCAAAGCATTAATTTGTCTTTCTATATTTACCTGTCAAAGCATTAGTTTCTCTTTCTACATTTGCCTGTCAAAGCATTAGTTTCTCTTTCTACATTTGCCTGTCAAAGCATTAATTTGTCTTTCTACATTTACCTGTCAAAGCATTAATTTGTCTTTCTATATTTACCTGTCAAAGCATTAGTTTCTTTTTCTACATTTGCCTGTCAAAGCATTAATTTGTCTTTCTATATTTACCTGTCAAAGCATTAATTTGTCTTTCTATATTTACTTATTAAAGCATTAGTTTATCATTTTACATTTACCTGTCACATAAGCTGTGAGCTGCTATGTTGAGCTGGTATTGGGAACTGAACTGGGCTGTCTTAACAATAAGTGGTATATGTTATAAACATATTTGGAATATAAGAAGAAGACCCAGAGTTCAGTAATGATTCTGGGGGAAAGCTCACTAAATATCCTTGCCCTTGCTTGATGGGGATATTTCTGATTATGGGCATTGCTGCATGACATACTGGGTGGGAATATTTACTCTTTAAACTATTATAAAAGAGAATTGCATGGGCATCCATCATCATGTTGAACAATAGTTTTCCCAAACACACTATCTTTACTCCTACAATTAAACTATTAGCAGCTATCATTAATATATTTTCAACATGCATGATGAACTAAAGCACTTTTGCAAGACAAAGTATTGCAACAATCTAATCCCAACAACATCAACATATTGTAGTGAATGTTTAAAAATGCTTAACTGGTAATAGATATGGCCTCATATATCCAGACTGTGAGTATAAACAATTTCCCAATGTATAGTGATAAACTACTAATCACTTGACATGGTAAAGGTTATTCCATTTTTAAATAAATGATTGTCAGTTATCAAGGTTAATGTACAAATTAAATGCTCGTGAGTCTAAGTAAATTATCCATAAGCTTCAGCATGTATTACAGGGAGAATGTTTCAGTATACTATAGCAATTGAATAAACATGGTAGATACCTCTTAGGAAGCAAATTATTTAGTGCTTAATTTAAAGACCACTACTTAGGAACACCATCCAACAATTGAACTGTGCTTGATTATGTAAGCATAATATTTAAACCTTCTGTTAGAGTTGAATCAAAAATTTAAAAAAATGTTATATTCTGAGAAGGTTAGATTTCAATGTGAACATTATGATGATGAGATTTCATGTTTCTACACTTCTTGTTTCTACTCTTTCTGTGGCCCTTATTTCCACGTTTTCTCACACATGATTCTGTAGTTGGTTGTTGAGTAGTTGGAGTTGTTGAAATAACAGGAGCAGTACCAGTGTTATGTGGCAACACCCATAATCAGAAATATCCCCATCAGGCAGGGGCAAGTGTTGGATACCAGATCAGGAGATCATGTAGGGATATAGTCGGGATGTTGTTCTCATCAGAGTCTGTTTTCTTTTCTCTTCAGTTTAGTAATTATCACTCACATCACTTTATAAAATCGTCACAAAACAACACAAGAATATTAGAGAGCTTTTCCCCTGAATCATTAGTGGATTCTGGGTCTTCTTCTATTCCAATATGTTTATAATAAAGTATAAGATACTAGAATTCCCATTATATATTATCTCTGGTAATAAAATGAAGGATTGATAAAGGAGGTGTGAATGTTGGAGAGAAAGTTGGAATTATCACATACTAGCTATTTTATAATGCTAGTTTAAAAATTATGACATCAATTTTGAAAGCTCACCCAATTTATTTTCTGGAATAAGAACTAATTCATTTGCTTTTTTAAATAAATTTCATAGCTTTTTAATATAATATGAACTATTTTACTTTGGTTTTTCATATTGCCAATTAGCCATTGTAGGACTCTAGCTTTTACTAGGAATCTAGCCTAAAAAGGTGTATTCCTCCTTTGGCTAATTATTGTATCTCTTTTAAATAAATGTGTCATTTGCTGAAAATGGTGTCTATTGAATGACAAAGCTTCCTTTGATTGACAAATTTATCCTTTGCCTATTAAGTGAGCCCATTGGAAGACAAAGCAAGCTTTGCTATATAAATCTGCTATCTGAAAGACACATCTAGCTGTTGAAAGACACATCTGGTCTTTAACAGACATCTTCAGCTTTGAAGAGACACATCCAGACTTTGTAATATATTGCATTGTTGAGCAAACAATTGTACTCTTTTTCCTGTTGTTTTCTTTAGCTGGGATGTGCATTCATCAGATGAGAAATATAACTATTTTGTATGGATATGTGTAGCTGCTCTGTACAACAAATTTCACAAAAAGGCAACTACTTGGCTTTAGTCCTCAGAGATTGGAAGATATTCAGACTATTCCCTGTTGCTTGCATTTCTCTTTAATATTAGCTGCTCCCAAATACCAATCAGATATTTAATATTTAACATGCTCATGGCTGATAGAGATTGTCCTAACAAAAGCATATGTGGTGGTATAGCAAGGTTTGGTCATAATCACTGTAGTAGATGTGAAACAACATATGCTATAGATAGCTCTAAACAATGATGTGTGACAATGAGAATTGAACAAGATGTAACTTATGATCTGCCCTCATTTGTTGCTGGTATTAGAAAACATAGCTAAACTATATAGACTAAATAATGTCACAGTTAATGTGAATAATGAGAGGTATATTGAATTATTAACTAGACCACACTATTATCAAGAGAGCATATACAATGATACATGAAAATACAACTTAAAAAGAAGTTAAAGGTTTATTACGAACTTCAGGACAGCATGTCCTATAAAAAGCACAGAGCCCTAGTGGTTCTGATTAAAACTAGGCCCTAATCTGTTAGGGCGTTGTATAAGAGCTGGTGCTTATACAACATAACATATCATTTACTAGCTCTTAATTATAAATAAATTCTATATCTTTACTAACCAAGTTATGTTATGATTGTCCCATCTCAACAAATGTAATAACCAGCAGCTGGGAACAGCATATATTAGTCAACAATTCCATCCTATTGCTATACAATAATGTGAACATATTTGAGCAAAAGGAGGTATAAGCTCTTAGAGAGGATCATGTTTATTATAAATAAGAATAGTTTTGGCACATTTAAATGACATAACTTGTAAAATAATTGGGTATTGTAGCTAGGCAACTTCTCAAGCTGCCCATTAAGGCTATATATTAGCTAGAATAAAAGAAGACCTGGAATCTGCTAATGATTCCAATGGAAAGCTATTAAAATACCTCTGAAGGATATATTCCTAATTATGGGCATTGCCATATAATGCTAACCTTAGCTAGTTGTAAAGTCTTTTTATTATGTGACCATTATGAACTGTTACTAATTAGTTTACAGGATTTGAGCAACCAAGGCAACATATAATCACTCTGTAAATATTATACATGACCAGGTTTATAATTTTCCAATGTGTCTTTTGCATTATACTGACATATAAACATTAAATGTAGGACATGCCAACACTGAGCTTGTAGAAAAAGCTCTGTTAGAACCATATCTATAATCAGTTCTGTAAAAGGTCAGTTACCAAGCTTAAGTACCTATCATGGAAACAGTTTATCATTTAATCTGACTTGTTCGCATTATAACTATTTAATTTTTTAAACTGCTGCTGGATGCTGTCCACATAGTTACTCACATCAACTATAACATGTGTCTGTTCAATAGCTAAAATAACAATTAGCTTTTTCTATACATGAGCTTGTGTTTTTAGAAGTAATTGAATGGAGGAATTTCTATGTATTTTCATTATTACCATATATATTTAGTCTCAAACATTATTGCCTTTGTTATTATTTTCAGTTTATGAGCAAGTAAGATCTAATAGTATTAAATTAACTTTGGAACAGACACCTACATACCACCAATTACAAAAAATAATGACAGTTGAAGAAGTTGAAGAGTTTATTCCAACTTTAGGACAGCTTACCCTATAAAAGAATTGAGATCTAGTAACCCTGATAAAATACTATGCCCTATACTACTAAGGTATTATATAACCACTGCCTGCTATATAACACCTATTTAGTATTCTCACTACTTTATACATCTCTAATACTATTAGGAAAATCTATAAACTTTATTCATAGTTAAGGAGAAATTAAAGTTGTGGGCTATTCACTTCATTTAAAATGTTGTGTTTGGATGCTCTCTGCTCCATCCTGCAATAAACCTCAAATTACTTTTCATCCTTCATTCTTAAAAGTGACCTACTATGAAAGCTGAACAATACATCAATCATTTCTTATGGTCTCCATTGTCAATAGGTTGATATTATCCATAAAGGCTAACAAAGTTTTTAATTCCTTCTTCACATTGTAGTTTGCCACACATATACCATATATAATATCAGGCAATATGAAGAGCAATAAATTATTATTTGCTATGAGCATTAGGTTTTGAATGGTATACAGCACTCTATCTTGTACTACAGTGATAACAATAATGCCCCAATGTGCTAGTTATCATAATTAATTATTGAAGTTATGATAGACACCAAACGAATATAAAAAGGGAACTTGTTAGACAGAATAAAAACTTGAAAAGAAGGCCCCACATCCATATTGGCTGCGGGGCAGGGCTTGCATTTACTCTCTGAGGGCAGGTGTGATGGCTCATGGGTGCTGTCACATGACTAGCGCCCGACTCGCATAACAAGTTATACTAAAACAGTACTAGAATTATTGGAATGATGGAGGAAGCTGGGTTGTTCCAGTAAATGATGTGATATGCAAGCTCCTAGTAAGATGTGTATAGAGATTTTATAGTAGCTGGGGGCTACTCTGAATGAATAATATCTCTTTCAATATGTGTTAACTACAGCCAGTTTTTTTACCATTAATTAACAAAGGCCAAAAGAAATATGGAGATAGCTGCTATCCTTTTCAACCCTTTATATTAAAAGCCAAAAATGTTTGGGGTTATATTTACTCTGTCTTGCAATTTTTAGAAAATTGTGCACTTGTAAGACAAGGCATAATAATTCAGCTGTTGATCATGCATTTCACAAGTATACAAGATTCCATTTCTTAAATAATGTATTGAGAACTCTTAGGGTGCAAGATACTATGGATTTATTTAGACTGCTGCAAAAAGATAGTGAGCAGGGTGGCATCATTAAAGAAAGTGCAGACAGAAATGTGATGTACAGTTAGAATATATGTCACATAAACAGCAAGCTACTCTGTCAAGCTGGCATTGAGAACCAAGCTGGGATTTTTAAGAATATGAGGTATTCTGTGATGAGCAGCATTATGTAAGAGGAGGCAAGTATGCCATCCACACTACACTAGAAAAGTGAAGAAGGCAGTAAGCTGCTGTTGCAGTTCTTTTCTTTACTAAGAATAAATATTATATTTTTCCTACTTATCCTTACCTGCTTGGCAGTTGTATTAAATATTTTTTAATATTACAATTAAAATGTAAACTACTTATGAACTATATAATGCACATTATGTTTAAAAACTAGGCATCTATAGTTGCCAAGTAGAGTAGCACTGTGCATGCCATTGCACCACACTGTTATAATACAGCACACCAAAGATATGTGCATGCCAAATATCTGTGCACAAAAGAGCCATATGCCAAAGAGTTGTATACTTGTGCATTAAGTATATTTTATTATCACCTTAAACAGGTACGAGACTTTTGCAGGCAAACGCCAAAGTCAGCTCTATGGGGCAGTGATCAGGGTGCAATATCAGATTACGAAAACGATCTCAGTTCCTATGAGATGAAAATGGCGTAGCGGGATAACAGCCCGGTCTCACTTTATTGCTCCCCACGCCTCATTTTTATTTGCCTCTTTTAGTCCTTTAACGCGCATACATTGCTGAAAGGCTAAAGGCGAGAAAGAGCTTAGCATACAGCGTTTTGGTGTGTTTTGGAACTCGAGCTCTTTTTCTACTTTTCTTTTATTGTTTCTATTTTGTTTATGTGCGATTGACACATTTGACATTGCAATCGGAAAGCGAGGACTCAACATTTAAATGGAGCGACTCGTCCAGCCCAAACAACCGCAGCGGCGGCGGTCAGCCAGCGAGCTGCGTGCAGAGACCGCGGCAGTTTCTGCGCCTGTAGCGCAAGACGAGTGGTTACATGAGGAGCTGGAAGCGGTGGGCGAGTTGAAGCGCGGGGCAATCGCAGCACAATTTCCTGAAGAATTCAGCATTGATTCGTCCATTTTGAATGGAGCATCGAACGTGTGGCTGCCAGCGCGGCTGCACCCCGAGATAGCGCCGGGCGAGTTTCAGGATTGGTTGAAGAAGCACGGCAGCCAGCTTAACAAAGTGGAGGATATGGTCAACCGTCGCAAGTCCATTCTGAGCTACTCGGTTAATAACGGGTCGGACGACGAGGCGCCCAACCGTGTGGTCATGCGTAATGTTCAACGCCGCAATACGACAGGACTGGTGCGCCGTAAGACGTTTATTGAACGCGCAACTGAAGAGCAGGAGGCTGCAGTGCAAACCGGCGAGGAGGCGCCATATCTTGTACAGAATGTGCAGCGTTCGTCGCTCAAACGTAGCAAGCTGGCGAATAAACGCCGTGATTCGACAGCTAGTTCGGGAGGCGGGTCGCGGCGCCGTGGCCATCGTGGGCATCAGCAACCGGCTGTGTCTTCACCGCTGGCACCTGCCACAGCCAGTGACGATGACGACGCGCAAATTGGTAGTCAGCCTCAGCCGGGCTATTTAGCAGCAGCTGACCGCAACATGACCGATGACGGAAAGCGCATGTCAACCGCCGAAATCCTAAAGCAAGTGTCCGCTGCTGTTGACGACTTTGGATTTGACGATTTTGATCAGAGTGGCCTGGAAGCCAGCGGCGATGGCGATGCTTCACCGCCGATTGCGCAAACGCAAACTGCGCCGATGGTTACATCGCAGCAGCAGCAGCCTGTGACGCTGGAACGCAAAACCATTACGCACAAAAAGTCTGGTTCTTGGTGGCAGTGGGGTCGTGATGACAGTGCTGAAGCTGCTGAGCGAGATACACGATCTGACACACCGCCACCGCTGCCCACTCACACGACCAGCAACATGCATGCAGCTGCCAAGCCTGGGCGTACAGCTGAACCGCCGCAGCCTGCAGCTGTGGATAGTGGACCACCATCAGTAAAGGCAAAGCTGCCATCGCCCATTTCGTTCTTGCGGTTAAACCGCAAGAGTAAGAAGGACCGCAAAGCAGCCGAGCCCGGACCGTCTCGCACAGTTTCCAGCCCGAGTGCTTCAGCCAGTCCAAAGCCTCCAGCGAGCGCACAGGACGACAGCAATGACAGTGATGAGTCAAGTGAACCGGAGGCTCCGCAGCAGCCATTGTCGGCATCGCGGCCTGGTCCCAGCACTGACAACAAAGGCACCGCTCATTCGCAGATTCCAAGCATTATTACGCCGGTGCGGCCGCCACCAACTATGCGCACTACTACAGGTAGCAACCGTCTGCCGATACACATTGAGCGGGCCATTTATCGGCTGGCATCTATTAAGCTGGCCAATCCGCGGCGCCCTCTGCTGCAACAGGTGCTGCTGTCTAACATGCTGTTCTGGTATCTGGAGCTGATCAATCCCAAGACACCGACTCAGGCTGTGCCTCAGCAAAAGTCTCCGCCACAGCAGCAGCAACCGCAACAGTCGCAGGAGCCGGCTAAGCAACAGCCGCAACAGCAGTCTCCGCAGATGCAGGGCTACTCGCAGCAGGCAGGGCAGCGTTCAGGGTCGCCAGTTCCGTATCAACAACTGCAGCCTCAGCAGCAGCCGCAATCGCAGCATCAAAGTGACCGACGTGGCAAACGCAGTGGCCCAGCGCACAAGGGCAGTCGTGAGCAAAATCGGCGGCGGTCGTCCAACACAAGTGCTGGCGAGCATGTGGTAATGCGGTCGCCACAATACGAGCGGCAGCAGCAGCAGATTTATATGAACGGTGCTGGCCATGCGTACAGTCATCAATCTCCGCCGACGTCGCCACAGTCGATGCAGTTTCAGGGTTCACCACAGCAGCAACGAAATAACCCGTACCAGTACATGGCAGGCGCACAGTCCCAGCCCTCAGTTGCACGCCTGAGCCAGAGCGATGAGGATGACGATGTCCCGCTGGCCCTGTACCGCGGCGAACGCAATGCCATGAGCATCGGCTAATCTCTCCACATAATGTAGCTTCACCTTTCATCCATACCTTTCTAAACCTCTTTCCATGTTTTTGTACTTTTGAAAATTTTCTATTCTTCTCGACCATTACAATTTATTGCTTGCGAAACTGTATATAGACAAAAAACTAGCTTTTATTTAATATGAAATGGAAAATGTTTATTAGAAGAAAGCAGCAGCTGATAGTGCGGCAACAAGAGCGCCAACACCAACATGCAGAGCCTGTGCGCCCGACGACATGTGGGATGCCGACATGCTCTGGCTGTCCATTTCGTGGTCCTCGTCGTTGTCCTCCCCGCGCATCTTTTCCTTTCCTGACGCCGCAGCCGAGCTGGTTGCCGCCGGCGACTCAGAGTTCTTGACCGACACTGTCGGCATGTTCTTTGCTGCCGATGACGAAGGCGATGCTGCGGTGGCCGATCCGAATCCAGCGCTCTGCTCAGCAAACTGCGTGCACACGCGCAAGCAGGTCTCGCGCTGCTCCGTTGGCGCCGCCTGGCACGCCTTTGTGCAGATGGCTGCTGCGTCGTTGGCCGGCTGCGCGTACCCCGTCACTGCACCAACAATAAACGCAATAACCGCGGTAAACTTCATTGTGAAATATCGGAACAAGTAGATAAAGGCTGGTGAGAGGTGGCAAGTGCGAGTGAGGATAGAACAATTTTTGGGAGTTTGGTCAATATTGGCCGGTTCTGCGCCCAAGGGTCTATTTTATACATCGATAATTGTTATGCCTGACTATCTGTCAACGTTGTAGTTTAATGTCTCATATCAATATACCCTGCTTTAAGGGAAACGTTTATATCAATTTGTAAACACAGTAACTGGTTTTTCGTATTCTATTGCGAGCAACGGTTTATGCAACTCTAGGATTTGGACCCCTCTGTTTATTCATTCTCAAAACAACTTTTACTGCTCGGCGCGTCCCTGCAGCGGATACAGGGTAGTCGGCCAATCGGGCACGTTCTCCGGGTCAATCTGGTCAAGCACTGGCCGCACGTCGAACAGCTCGATAAACTGCTGGTCCATTGACCTCGACTTTGGCGCCGAGTACCGCCGATACTCGTCAAAAATACTCGTGTTCGACCACTCTTGCAGCTTGCGCAGACACCCGACCAGACAGCCCGTGCGATGCTTGCCCTTGTTACAGTGGATCAGTATCGGATGATTGCGCCGGTCCATCAGTACACACAGTGCCTCGGTCATTACGCTTTCGGGAATGTCGGCAAACGGCTCTTTGTTCCCCGCCACCCCGAATTGAAACAAACGGATTCCCTCGTGCTCTAAAAACTTTTGGCTCTGCACCGGGTACTCTTCTAGAATGAGCGTCAGGATGCTTCGCAAACGCAGTCGCCGGAGGAACCCAAAGTGCCGTTTCTTGGGCATTCCGCTGCGGTATATATATGGACACACCATTGCAAAGTTCTCGGGCGGTGTAATGTCTTCTGGAAATCCCTCTAATGGCTCAGTGGGCTTTGCAAACGGTTCGGCAAGCAATACGGGCGGTGGAGGCGTCATCACCGAAATGCTCACTTGCGGGCTGTCTTCCAGGGACACAAGCGACTGCCCTCTTCGCTCCACAGCCGCGTGGACTTGTTCAACTGGCGGTGGTGGTGTCCGCTCCGTATCCATTTGTGACGTAGAAATACAGCAAATATGTAACAAATGTACAACACCGCTTATTTTTACGCAGTAACTTTCTGAGAAATTGTTGTAAATGTCATATTATTATAGAGTATGGGGCATACACCTGAGAATTAAAAATTACTTTGTGCACGTGTACGCCACATGTTCGGCGTGTGAATACGAAACCTTTCTACAGTTTTGGTAGCTGAAATAATTGTAACATTGTAACACGTATATGGCATTTTATTTATTTGGTAATAAACATTCAACTACCGCTCTGATGTTTACGAGTCACTAAACACAGTCGTGGTTAATATACTCCCACTCTGTGTCAAATATTACGTGGCAGCCAGCGCATGTAAAGGCTCTCTGGGCGGTTAGATCTTGGTATGTGGATATTGGTTGGTGCATATTTAAAGTTTATACGGCAAATGTGTAATATGCTCATACTGACGGGCGATATTTCCAATTTAAACCTTTTTGGTTTCATATCTTGCACTTGCTGTTACGTTTGATGGGTTATTGTATAATTACACGCAGAATAATACTACAATTGCGCTTGGTGATAATTCACCGACGCATATATTAGTAAATATAACCTAAATATAATGCACACGCAACCGCATGTGCATATTTAACTCTGCACAATTATTGATTTGATACTTTGACAAATTAAAACTATGACGGTGTCTAATCTACTCTAGTCAATGCAAACATGACCAAACAAGTCCTCGTACAACAAGAAGGTTCTTTCACAAGTATTACATGCATGAATAAGTACGAATTCCGTTTCAGATATGTTGCGATGGTGAATCATTTCCCTGGTTTAACAATTGTAAAATTGCATAGCCAGACAACTGCACTCCACTTTTATTTTAGATTCGACATTCGTGATCGTCGCACTGTTTGCAAGTGCTAAACCGCATTCCGCAGTACCAACACTCAATAGGACTGTAGGAGATAGGGCGTAACAGATGCATTTTTATTAAATATTTTCCAAAACTGATATTTGAAAAGATGGGAATTAGTTTGCTTTTAAACATACAGTATAAAATAGACAATATAGCTATAAAAGCACAATTCACATTCACTATGCAGAATTCAAAGTGCAATGTTCAACGAATGCATTAATCAGACCTGGACCAATTCGAAAAATCCGGATCGCAGTCGTGCGTATCATACTCGTGCTCAGAGAATGTTTCCTTTTTACAAAAAGGGCAGGTCTTATATGAGGCTTCAGGTAATTCGGCCATGTTTATAGATATTATGTTTGTAACATCAATAAATGTTGAGTAACTACACTTGTGTCTTTTATAAAAGCAATCGACCTTGTTAATTTATGTGATTATTGCGCATAGATGTTGTCGTTCTTGACAATTGTGCAATTGCGAACCTGTGTTGATTTATTTGACATCTTGTAAACAAACTAGTCAAATTCTACTCTACAGTCATGCGTGTCGTATTCAATACGCGAAGAAGTTTCTAATCCGCACGAAGGACAGAAATAATACATGGGTGAAGTCGAGAACATCTTTTTAGTCATTTAGGTTGCAATACAAAATAAGTGGAGTGACCACACAAGGTCCTTTATATGTCCAATTATCTCACAAATAACTGTTGGCAGCTTTGTCGATTGTACAATATAAAGTAAATTTCAGAATTCACTGTGTGTATTTGTCAACCTGGAGGCAAAGAAATATTCTACAGGCAATCGTGCATAACAAGTTCTTCGCGCGAATAAGTTGCTCTTCCACACAAACGACAGATTGCATATATGGGTGGAGGTGTAGACATATTGCTTTTAATACAAATATAAGATTAGTAAACACAAGTGTGGCTTGTTAGTTCAGTATGCGACAAAAACAATATTCCGCAATAATGACACATATAAATAGTGGAAGCTTTATATGAATAACAATTAATAAACTTCATATTTGCCAAGGATAGTGTACATTTGTGTTGTAGGGTTAACAAGTAAGCTTTTATACAAAATATGAGCTATGTGATATTATTCAAGTTATTACACAATTGTAAATAGTTGTTGATTAATTTCGAATCTTGAAAATAAACTACTCTAGCCAGTACACTTGTGCGCAAAAAACTCTAGTGAGGAATAGTAATCTACTCCACAGATATCACATGTCATATATATGGGTTTAGAACTTGAAGACATTTGAATAGCCATTTCGCATATAATGCAGATGAAAGTTTAGTGACTAAACTTGGGTCTTTTTATATAAACAATCGACCGAGGTACATTTTTAGTAAATATTGCACTGATGTGTGTTGGTGGCTATTCAATTGCGCAATAGCAAGCAAGCTTCATATTCAAATACCATAATGACTAATTAGGTTTCCATGTTCAACGAACGTGCTATTATAGAATTGTAAATAAACTATTCTAGTGTGCTACACTCATGCGTAATAAACTCTAATCCCGAATAGTAATCTTTTTCGCAGAAAACACATGTCTGGTATACAGATGGTGAACTTGAAAACATTTGAATGGCCATTTTGCATATAATACAGATTAAAGTTTAGTGACCACATATGGCCTTTTTATATGAGCAATCGACCTTTCTTTCGGTCATTATTGCGCAGTTAACTTTTGACGGTATTTTTAATTGTACAATAATATATTTGCTTCACATTCATATATCATATTGAATAATAAAGTTTTTATACAAACTAAGGACTTTAAGATAATGTTTTAAATATTGTGAAATTGTAAAGGTTTGCTAATTTATTTTACTAGTCAAACCTTTTGTCACATTTATGCGAAATATATTCAGATTCTGAATAGATATCTCGTCCACAAAAACAACAGTTTCGGTATACAGGTGGTGAACTTGGAGACATGAGAATAGCTATTTTGGTTGTACTATGGATAAAAGTTTAGTGATCGCGCTTGAGGTCTTTTATATCCTTGAACAACTTTCAATATTTTTCCACAATTATTAGTTTATTAATTGTACAATACCAAGTAAACTTTATATCTGTAAACCTCAACGTCTAATTATGTTTCTTTGCCATGAGTATCATTTTTTAAAAGAGTGTTGCAAACTTTCTGTAAAGGTGGGCATGGCCGTTTTGCTTACACTACAGATAAATGTTTAGAAAATACACTTGTGAGCTATTGCTTCAGCAAACGACCTTACCACTTTTCCGCAATAATTGCACTGGTACACACGGGTAGCGTCGGTTGATTTGAATCTTTTACACATCATATTCACATAGCACACCCCAATAATGTTTTCATGTTTTACGAGCGAGTTTTTATACGAAATAACAACTATGAAACCATATCAAATATATGGTGCAATTGCAAAATAAACTATTTTTTCACTCTTTTACAAACGTGCATAATATAGTCGTAACCTGAATTGAATTCTTTCAAGCATATAAGACATATCAAATATGTGGGTTCTGAACTAGAAAACATATTTGTAGATATTTTACTTGTGATACAAATAAAAGTCCAGTGACCACGCTTGTGTTCATTTATATGAGAAATCAACCCAAAACACTTTTCTGCAATAAATGTTTTCATCTGTGCTAATTGTACAATTCCAGTGCTCAATGTATGTATTCAACAACCTCGAATTAAAGAAATGTCCTGTTAGCAATCATGCGACCTATACTCGTCAATTGAATAAATTGGTTTTCTGCATTCAGGACAGTACGAAAATACAGGTCGACTTGAAAAACGGTGTGTAGCCATTGTGTTTGCAATATGAATAAATGTTTATTGACCACACCGGTGATCTTTTATACCTTTCTTCGACTTGAACACTTCTTTGCACATATTGCAAATGTAAATTTGGTCAATTTCTGTTGTGGAATCAAAACTAGTAGACTTCATATTTGCGCCAGATAAAGGTCAAATAGTATTTCAATTGCAATGAGCAAGCTTTTATACGAAATGCTAGATATGGAATAGTATCTGAATTATTATGCAATTGCCAATACACTAGTACTGTACCGCAATTGATAAAATTACAATGTTGTATGGTAAACAGCTATTGCGCAATAACAAGATCAGTTTTACATTTGTACAATATTTAACGTATTACAAACGACGAGTACTCTAATCAACCAAATACGTTAAGCAATTAGTCAGATTTTATTAATTCAATAACACATCAAATTTATTTCCTGCAAAGGTGAATCTGGTAGTCAATTATTGACCTAAAAAGCTTGTTACATTTTAGACAAAAATACGGTGCACGGCACACTTGAAACTTGGAATGGCTGCGTTTCATTTCTAACGCTTTATGGAATATCTAAGAAATAAAAGACAAACTAGACAAATACGAACAAATACGACACCCGATTAGCGGGTTTATATTCAATTTACAGCACTCACAGTTGTCTATTTTTTTTGGAACCACATGTCATCATTTCAATTTGATAATTATCAGGCAACATACACCACGGCATCAAAACAACTGGTTCTGCACACGTATATCATTTACAGATGGATAGTTTAAATATATTCTAAAATCATAAAACATTGAATCTTTAGCTGGGAATACAATGTATTAGTAAGCAAAATAATATTTTATGAGCTAGTAGTGCTCTGGTTTGTTTTAAAAGGGCTGCCAGCCACAGAGTGGCAAAAGTTATTTATCTTAAAGTATCCCTATAGTTTTATTGTACATGTTTTTTACCATTTCTCAACAATGCCAAGCCAAAAAGGCAAACATGTAATGTATTTGTTGAGATTATGTGTAGGAACAACTACTAGAGCTATAGGGATATTTATATTCCTCCTCTCTTCTTTTGTCCCTTTTAACGACAGCAACAACTCACCTGATCCGATTAATGACATTAACGACCCGACTACGACTGACTGTACAGTCCCAACACCCTCAGAGGGTTCCTCATTTCCAGTGGGGGCAGCAGCAGCCAATCGAGGGTCCCAAGACTTGTAAGCCTCGTAAGTCTTCCACAGCTCCTCCTAACCCAACAAATCCAACATAATATTTCCAGCCTGTTAAAGCTGAACGACATGGCCGTTCTTTAGGGCTAACTCAAGATCACCCGCCATAGTGATATCCGCTCATATTATTTCAGATTACCCAAAAGTGAATCCTAAAAAACCCCAGTGTCTGGCTGTGTTTTTTCATCCAGCGTGCACTTGTGGTTTCTAAAATCGTCAGTCGAATAAAAGTTATTCCAGCAAATCGTACAGTAAATTGGGAAAAACAGTTTACAGTTACAAAACTGCTTGCTTGAATACGTGCACGTCATGTTTGTGATAAAAATACGATAAAGGGGTAATTTGGATACAAGAAAAGTGACGCTTTCCTGCCAACGGGTGCACAAAATATGGCTTAAATAGGCAACCCGGCACAATGTTATTCGGCTATATGCATGAAATTGCCCGCAATGCTTAAACTGCCAACACACGCAATGTGCTTAATCACAAAATTAGAACAGTGAAAAGCACAATTGTTTATTGTAGAAACACTTTTGTGATTAAATACGCTAAATCTACCAACCAATGCACTTGTGTGCCAATATCAATCCTAAAGTATCAAAATCTTCATAACACACGTTGCATCTATGCGGGCAACCCGACTCACAGCCATCGATGTCATTCTCGCTATCATGTTGTATGTTTAATACCAGAGACCAAGCTTTCTACGCTAAACTTCATACAAGCAAAAATGATGCCGATAATCTAATTCAGTCAAGAATGTTTCTCCGCAGAACGAGCACTCGTAACCAATTTGCTCAGACTCTTGTAAATACTTGCAAATTGTAGTTTTCATTTAATAGCAGAAATTAATCTCCGAGTTCTTTGGGTTTATATACGCAAAAATGTTGTTTAAAATCTTTTTTAGTTGGCAACGTAGCACCACAAAATGTACACTGGTATTCCATTTGCTCCGGCTCGTATAAATAATCCATATTGTCCAATATAAACACAACACAAAAAGCTTGTGTACAATTTATACATTTAAATACTCGCCAAGGTTTATTACTTTATTTGGCGTAATAGTACAATTGCCAATTAACAAAAAAGCTATTGTAGAATAAGCGTTCACAGTTTACAAACATGTTTGATCATTTCTTGTTTCGTTTTGAATCTGGTTTTGCAAATGAGACAGCTGTACGGATATTGTTCCGGATCCATAGTTTATATTCAATGTAGCGACAAGTGTTTTCATCAAACAGGGCTCATGGCGCTGCTTTATATAGTATTTGATCATACTCTGATTCTTACAATACGCATTTTACAATTGCTTAAACACTAGTGCATTACACAATAAACATTCAGTTACAAATCTTATCAACCAGAATATATATTAACCATAAACGTCCCAAATATAAACTACATTACTCTACTCTCGATAATGCACCATCCATCCAACTACGTTTGCACCAGTAATAACAAGTACTGGTGTGAACATTGCGAATATCTCTTTAATTCATTTAATGATTTTAGAGACCATGTCTGCAGAATATAAATTTCTAGTCTTTCCATTAATCCAATAAATATATTAAACACTCCTATGTGCCAAAACTGCTGGTTTGCACCAGTTCCGCAAACATTCCGCCCTTTGCAATAAGTTCGTTGGGCGGACCAACCTCCACAACTTTGCCCTTGTCCATAACCACAATGCGGTCGCTGTTCATCACCGTTTCCAGCCGATGCGCAATGGTCAGCACCGTACAATCACCAAACTCATCCCGAATCAGCCGCTGAATGTTCTTGTCCGTATCCAAGTCTACATTGGCCGTCGCCTCGTCAAGAATAATAATACGACGCTTACGCAACAACAGACGGCACAGACTGAACAATTGTTGTTGCCCGTTACTGAAACTGCTGCTGCTGCAGTAGCGGTTGATTCCGTGGGGCTGGATATTCCACCGCCGCACCGTTGGCTTTGGCCATTTCATAAATAACAGCAAAAGCACACGCACCGACCACGACGCACTAGACCACCGCTCCTCTGCTTCAGCCAGCTCTTCTTTGTAAAACGCATTGTCTACGACATTGCGGTCCGTCGAGTTGCGATTGGTTTTAGGTGACACGCGCTCGGCAATGTTGCACTTTAGCAACGCTGCCCAGATTTCTTCCATGGAGAACTCGCGCAACGGATCGAGATTTTGTTTGTACGAGCCGGAAAATATGGTTGACTCTTGCGGGATTATGCCAAGGCGAGGCCGCAAGTCGCCCAGGCCGATTGTCGAGATGTCCTGGCCATCGATATAAATGGAGCCACTAATGCCCGTATTAACCAGGCGGAACAGAACTTTGGCGAGAGATGACTTGCCTGCGCCGGTACGGCCAACAATGCCGATTTTCTCGCCCGGGTTGATGACCAGATTAATATTATCCAGCACCGCACCCAAATCATCGCGATACTGCATACTAAAGTCGCGAAACTCGATTTTGCCGTGCTCCGGCCAGTTTGTCAGAGGACGGCTGTTTTCAACAATGTACGGCGCCTCGGGCTCAATAAGCGTAAACTGGCGATACAAGTCGATGCTGTCCGAAAATGTCTGCACTCTGCTCGGAAAATTAACCACTCGCGTAGTGTCAACTACCAACGTGCGCAGCAGCCGCTGGCATGTAATGTACTCGCTAGACGTTGTTTTAAAGTCTGAAATCTGAGACTGTAGCAGCAACAGCATAGACACGATCATATCACCTATCGAGTATATGACAATACATGCAGAATACGTCAGCGTACAGAGCGCGCTCAGCGGAGCCCGCAGGCGTTGGCTCTCGTCGTGATCCTCGATATAGCGGTTGGTAAAATACGACTCGACGCCAAACAACCGAATCATTCGCTTGCCGCCTGCTATAACATGCGATGTTCGGTCGCGACTTATTTTCATTGAGCGGTCAATCTTACGAAGCCGGGTCAGTGCAGGTTCGATTAGGCAGTCGCGCTTCTCGGTGGCCCAGCCAACAAGCGGCACAAATATCAACAGATACGGTGTGCTGCGCGCAACATGGTAGATGGACAGGAATATGCGCAAAACGTACGCCAGCTCGTGCATCAAAAAATTTGGAATTCGCGACGACACGACTCGCGCACCGTTGTTGTACACTGACGATACTTCCTGACGCGTTGTGCTGTCGAAAAATGACATGGGTGCAAAAAGCAGGCTCTGAATAAATGTCTGCTTTACGCTACTCTCGAGGTACCGCTCGGCAATCAGCATATTGGCAGTCATTTCTGCGTAGTTAATAAAGGACTCGCTCAAGCTGCTGGCCATGCGCAGCTGGAGATACCACAGTAGCGCACCGCGGTCAAAACTGGTGTTGCTGTTATCTTTGAGCGCAGTAAGCTCGAGACTGTTCAGAATAAACTCGGATATCGGTCTGATAAAGCCAGACAGCACAATGCCAGCCACCAACCACAGTCCACACAACTTGTACACATATACTGCATTCTCCCAATTTGACCATTTGCGCTCGACAGGTTTGTCATCATCGTTTTGCTTTGGCTTGACTGGGCTTGCAGGCGGAGATGGCAACCCAGTATCGCCCACTGCGGTAGCCGACGAGCTGACCGAGGCCTCATCGTCTGACAAATGGGTTGCTGCATTTACCGGCTGGTACTTCTGCGGCACTTGCGTTGTGACCGTTGCTGTGTGATCGTCGAGTCGGACAATCTGGCTGGCAAAAGGCAAAATGTGCTCAAGGTGAGTCGACACAATACGCAGCTTGCCGCCCAGCATACCAGTGTCCAAAATGACGTGTTCCATAATATGACGCTTGACATGCGCATCAACGGCCGAAAGTGGGTCATCCAAAACATAAACGTCGGCCTGCAAATAAAGTGTGCGGGCCAACGCCAGACGTGCGCGCTGTCCGCCCGAGATATTGATTCCGCGGTCACCAATAACTGTCAAGTCGCCGTCAGGCCACTGCGCAATGTCGTCAGCCAGCGCACACGCATGTACTACCTTTTTAAAGAACGCACTGTCGTACTCTCGACCAAACAGAACATTTGCACGCAATGTGTCGTTCATGATCCACGGCGACTGCTCAAGATACCCGATTCTGCCAACGATTTGGCCACTGCCGGCGTCCATCTCGACCTCGCCGCATATTGACAACAGCAGCGAAGTTTTGCCCGACCCAGTTTTGCCCACTACCGCAACAAGCTCGCCATTTGACACACCTAATGTAACGTTGGCAAGAACTGGCTTTGTGTCTGTCGTATGCCACTTGAAGCTACATTTATTCATAGCCACCGACGGCGCAATGCCTGTGGGTACAACACAGGACTGCGGCAGTGTATTAGCCAGTTGGCACTTTAGCCGTTTTTCGATAATAATGTTGTTGCTAAAGATAGAGCTCATGCGACGCATAATATAAAATATCCACTGCACGTTGTGGCGAAGTGTTTCGGTATGTGAGTTGAGTTCGTGCATGTTGGCGTTTGTGAAGGACTTTGCTGTAGCTGCCGTCGCATTCAATGTGTGGTAGTGGATGACAACGTATGACGAGATGTTGCTTGCCAGCATTGAAATTAGCTCAATTGCAGTCCATGCAAATCGCACAATAAACGCAAACCACGGCTTCCGATCCTCATCTAGATCTTTAATCTGCAGGTTTGGATCCAAGTACATTTGTTCCCACCCAAACAGCTTGATCGACTTTGCGCCATCGAATATTTCGTCGACTCGTCCGTCGTAGCGGTAATGGTGCTTTGAGCGTGTTGTCCATTCATGCTTGCGGCCAAACAGCGCCCCAAACGATCTGTCAATAAGCGTAATGCCCACAACCACGGCGATTGGCACAAAAGCAAGTCCACCGACTCGGTAATACACGGGCCAAAAGGCAGCCAGAATACCAAACATGCGGCTAAGCAGTGACTGCACGCCCTTTAGATCGTAAATAAGCTGCTGGACATAGCCTTCAAAGGAATATGTTGTTCTTGTTGCGCGCAATTTGACAGACAGCGGCAACCGGAATATCTCGAGCTCCACCGCGCTAAATGCCCGGTCAATTTCAGAATTAATATAGTCTTTAAGCCGCGTACACTGCGTATCAGCGGATCTTAAGCACATCAGTGCCAGTGCAGCGACATATCCATGGTACCATGCGTACTCTGACGCCGAGTCCAAGCAATGAAGCACGCGGCTCTCGAGCACCACCTCCACGACGCTCAGCGACTGGACCAGCATCTGTACAATACATAGTGGAAGCAACGGCCGCCAGATCATGCGCGCAATAGCCCGGATCAGAAACAGCGGCTGGTTGACGTCGTACGTAAACTCGCCGCAGATTGCTTTTAGGCGAAACCGTTCGGGCAGCTCCCAAATGTCGTCAAATACTATTTCGCGAATCCGGTTCAGCTTTATGAGCTGCCACTCTTGCTTGTACATAAACTTTCCGGTTAGCAAACGCAGCGTGTTTTGGCTGCGTGAGTCGAGATGGGCCAGCAACATGTACGCATACATAGTCATAGCAGTTCCACGGTGCCACAGGTCGACATGTTCGGCATGCAATGTACGGTACATATTGAGCAAAGTAGCTATTTGGAACACAGCAAACGTCTGCGGGTGCTGAATAAGAGTCAAATGCACAGCAACTGCCAATGCCGACAAGTAGTTTGCAGCATGGCTGCCCTGGCCAAGCGTCAACACAACCAGCATAGCCATCACACACTGAGCAACCGGCCTCGCACAAAGGCTAAGCTTGTTGCGATGCACCGCCCACACATACACAGCCAACACACATACAAGCGCATCGGCCACTATAAACGCCAAAACAGGTGGCTTTGAGAGTTTAGTTTTCATATTTCTGCATAAAAGTATAGAGAAAAAGACATAGTTCTAACATGGATGGCGCCATGATAGGATTTATAAACGGCAATCTAGTTGACAGGGGGCTTTAGATGAACACCCGCGTGTGAACCGGCTATCGGATTACAGCGCCGAAGACTGCAGGGGCAAAGTGCTGCGTAAATACAATGGCTCTTGGCATGAACAAAGTCAAGTTGTGACCAAAATTTTAAATTTCTGGTGTTGTCTAAAACCCCCACTTTCAGCCAACATTGTCTCCGAGAACTGTGGGTTGCGTCACAATTGGCTATGAGCGTATATATGCAACAGCGACATACTTGGATACTCGAGTTATGTATTTTTTGACAAGGTGGTGTTGGCAAATACGCAGAAAGAAAGAGATTTGACTGCTGGATTCATTGATAAATTAGGAGATTTGCCGAGTATTTATCGGTTGATAAATGTGAGTCTGGCACTCGGCGTAGTAAGTAACACATGATATTGGATGACCTTGAGTTGGCTTGGATGACCTTGAGTTGGCTTGGATGACCTTGAGTTGGCTTGGATGACCTTGAGTTGGCTTGGATGCCATGTTGAGTTGGCTTGGATAGTCTTTTGAGCTGACCCGAACGACATTAAACTGAATCAAATGGCATTAAACTCAATCAAATGACATTAACCAACACCACGCATTGAGCAAATGCTAAGCCTCAGACCTTTAAAACACAACACATCGCAGAAAGAAAAGCGGAGCACGAAAAAAAGTTGATCACCAGAGTCAGTATATGCGTCCCCCAAAAATCAAAACAACGTTTTTCAGCTCTCGCCACAGCATATTCATATTATATTTTGCAGAGTAAATTGAACAGCACTAATGACGTCGCGGACCGGAACGCCGATGGAGCAGGCACCCAACGGCACAAGCAAACCGGCAGTTTCGAGTGCTGAGCCGGTTTATCGGTTTTACTTGAGTCCACCGCCCAGCGGCACACCAGGGTACGGTACACCAGGACTTGGCACACAGTCGCCCGACCAGTCGCAAGCGTACCCACCGTTGGGGATGCACGCGTTCAATCCGTACATGATGTCGCCGGCCCAAGGAATAGCCTCTGTTAGCGCATTTGGACACCCAGCGTATTATGCGCCGGCGCCACAGTCGATGTACTATCCGTCGGCATATGGGATGGCGGCGATGCCGGGGGTGCAGGCAAGAGCCAGCAATGTGTCGAGTGGGTCGGTGCAGACCAAAGAGGAGGAGGCGAGGACGCCGATTGTTAATGAGGCCGGGGTGCCGGTGGGTGGGTATGGAGCGGACCAGGAAGGACAATATATTGAGATAAAGTTTCCGACATTTGGACAGGCGCAGATGCAGCAGATGTTCCAGCAGATGCACATACAGCCATTAGGTCAAGCGCAGTCATTAGGTCAAGCGCAGTCATTAGGTCAAGCGCAGTCATTAGGTCAAGCGCAGTCATTAGGTCAAGCGCAGCCATTAGCTCAGGCTCAACCACAGGCTCAGGCTCAATCACAGGCTCAACCACAGCCACAATCTCAACCACAATTGCCTGCTGCTTTTACTGCTGCCAACGAAATGGCAACGCCAGTCAGCGCAGCAGCATCGGAAGCCGAAGCATCGCCTGGAACACAGAACATCAGCATCTACGACGCAGAGAACTTTGCGGACGCGCATATGGAGGACATTGTGTTTGACCGCAAAGCATTTTTCTGGAAGATCAGCAACTGGGACAAGCTCGAGCGGCGGGCAACCAGCGACGTGTTCAAGTGCGGCGGATTTGCGTGGCGAATTCTGCTGCGGCCGTTTGGCAGCTCGCACAAGGGCGTGCTGTCGCTGTTTCTCGAGTGTATGGGCGATGCAAGCGAGGACTGGCGCGGAATGTGCCGGTTCGTGCTGGCCATTGCGAATCCACACGATGCGTCGCATAATACGCACGGAGCAGCATATCACTGCTTCCACCGCAGCAACCCGAACTGGGGGTTTACGCGCTTTATGAAGCTGGCAGATCTGCGCACAGCGGCGGCGCCAGGCGTGCGTCCGTTCATCGAAGACGGCGCATGTACGATTGCCGCCTACCTGCACGTTATAAAAGACCCCAGCCAGTAACTTTTTTTACATAAAGTGTGTAATGTTGATTAAACTATGGATGCAAAAGTTAAAGTTACAAGACATTCTCCATATCCGCTGCACTATCGCACAGTGCCTTTGCATCCATGCGGCCGTACCACGCAATCAACGCCAGCTGCACAAAACACAGGGCAGCGCCCACGGAGTTTGGCACAAACATAAACGGATCCCCGTGGACACGCCCATACACCGCCCACACGACATTGTTTGCAAACGCCAGAAAAGTTACGCTCGGCAACAGCACGGATGCATCGCGAGCGCGCAGCACTTGGCCCAGCTGTCCCAACGGCGACGCCAAAAACACCAGCGACACAAGGCAGCACACGATGCTATACACATGGGGCGCCCACACGTAACTGGACGTGGTTACAAAGCCCACACACACCATGCTCACAAAGAGAGCCAACAGTACACGAGTCTCGACGTCGTGGCGGGCATGGCTGTACCGCCAGAACTCGAGCAATATATACAGCGACACGCAGACTCCCAGCGAGTTTACCAACGACACGGTGTGGTCGTTCTTCAACAGCCCGTACTTTAGCCACAGTATGCTGCTCACAAACGAAGCCAGAGGCTGCAGCATTGCCACTCGAGATTTCGTCGAATGCGCACGCCGAACATGGCCAACCACCGTCAATTGACTCACAATCATGGCAACTGTCGTTGCACTCGCTGCAATTGCTATTAACGTCATTTTGCACAAAAACAAAAAACAAAAGGAACACTAGGCAAATGGCTTTTTCAACATCAATTGGTTGTTTTCTTTCAGCGTGGCCACGAGCTTCAAAATAGCATGGATACGGTGCTTGTTCTGCGGATCGGCCTTTAGCTTCTTGCGCACGTGGATTATCAGGTCTTTGGTCGTGCTCACCCCTGAACGGATCAAATCAACAATTTCTTGCTGCGTGATCACAGACGTGGGCTTGTGCTTGGGACGTGTGTCCGCAGGAGCCAAGGGACGCTTGCGTTTCTTTATGCCCGAGGTTGAGGCGCGGGGCACAGGCTTTGCCACGCTCTCTGTGGCCCCTGGCTTAGCCAAAGCTTCGGGCTTTACCAAAGGCTCTGGCTTTACATCTGCCGCATTAGCGTCGGCCTCGGGCTGTGCGTCGCTTTCGCTTTCAGACTCTTCGGACAAATACGGGTTCTCTTCGCGGTCCGACGCATACTCTCCTTTATCTTCCCGCTTCCGCACCAGCTTCTTCAACGCCTTCGCCTCCTTCCCTTGCTCCGCCGGTTCGTCCTCTTCGTCATCAGTCTCCGCGTAAAACGCCGTCGGCCCTCGCTCCTGCCCGGCCTCCTCCTCGTTAAACTCAAAGCGAACATCGCCCAGTTCCTCGTCGTCGTCAAACTCCATTTCAAACTCGATTTCGTCGGCAGCGCCGTGCTTGTTCGACACTGGCTTCTTTGCCTTTTTGGCAGTGTCAGAGTCATGGTCGGAATCCGAGCCAAACACATTGGCCTCGTACTCTACCAGAGGCGCAGGAGCCGGAACATCCGTTTCTTGCTCAGGCTCAGCGTTGCGCCGCATTATCCACAAATCACGTTTGGCATGGGACTTTTGCATACGCGTCAGTTCTTCTTCGGCCTCATCCAGCGTCATCGTGCGGTACTTTAGTTTAGGAGCAAACTTGTACCACCGGTCGACCGGAACTACGCGGAACCCATCGTCTGCCAACACAAACAGCACATACGCAGACGCCGTCTGCCCGCCTTCCAAGTCGCCTGTCCACACTTGCGACTCGTCGTCGTCCTCCAGCACCCACGGCCTTGCCTCCTCTATATCCAGGCGGCGCTTCTCCTCATCGGCGAAATACACTTGCTTAGTCTTCTTCTTGAACAAATTGCGCTTGTTGCGGCGTGCTCCGCCCACGTCTGCTATCAGGTTCATGTCGGCCTTTGGCCTAGTGTCCAGCTCGGGCTCGGCGTCCACCGTCTCCTCGACAAGGTCAGAGCCTTGCCGCTCTTCGTTGCGCTTCTTGTTCTTTAGGCGAAAGTAGTCGCGGTTGCGGCGCCGCATCTTCACCGGAGGAGTAAACGTAGTGAGGTCCACCGAAGTAGGCGACAAGAAGCGCATCACGTTGTGTGTGCGAGTGCGGGTGGATGACATGAGCGTGTAGTCGGTTGAAGCCCGTGTCTCCACCGGCTGAGCCGATGCTTGAGTCTGAGGCGCTGGGCGAGGCACTATGCCGGCGCGGCGCACATTGGCGGGCTTTTTTCCCAGCCGCCGGATTCCTGAGCTCATAAGTATATAAAGAAGCTATTGTACTTGGGGAAAAGAAAGGCCAAGTCCCCCATTCCTCCTTTTCTTTCCAGCTGTTGATCTGTTGATTCTGGATCTGTTGATTCTGGATCAGTGGAGCCTGGTCCGGTTGAGCAAACAGTTGGGGCTCTTGCATGCGAGCGTATCTGGGCATCAGATATGGCTCATCTGATGCTGAAACCCCATCTGACAAAAACTTTGTCACAGCAAGTGTGGGAACAGAGTGCTTGCATCGAGCGGAAAAAGAGGGGATAAGCATGGGTGCGAACAGATAAAGACGGTCAATTTTTTCTTCTTTCTTAAAACTATATCTCTGATTAAACAAAAATAGGTGCCCAAACGGTGCTTTTCTCTTGTGAACTAATGACGCTTGTAACCCAGACTCGATCCATGACAAACAGCGCACCGCTCGAGGATATAGACTACGAGGAGCTGCCGGCCTCGTCCACGCTCGGCATGCACTTGATAGCTGGGGCGGCCGCCGGCATTATGGAACATTCGGTCATGTACCCCGTCGACATTGTCAAGACGCGCATGCAAGTGGTTGGATCGAGCGTTGCGTACAGCGGAGTCGTGCAAGCGCTGCGCAGCATATCCACGACCGAAGGCATGCGCACGCTGTACAGAGGTGTCATGTCAGTCGTACTGGGAGCAGGGCCTGCGCATGCCGTGTACTTTGCCACATACGAACACACAAAGAAAATTCTGGCCGGAGGACAAGCCAATGCACTCGCTGCCGGTAAGTTCAAAGTGCTCGCAGTAACTTTGCACATGCTCAATTCAGGTTCATTTTGTAGGAGCAGCCGGAGGCGTGGCCACCGTGGTCAGCGACGCACTTATGAACCCGTTCGACGTTGTCAAACAGCGCATGCAGCTGGCCAACTCAGCGCATCGCAGCATTTGGGCGTGCGCTCGCACTGTTTTCCAAAAAGAAGGCATTCGGGCGTTCTATGTGTCGTATCCGACCACGCTGATGATGAACATGCCGTTCCAGTCCATCCAGTTTGGCTGCTACGACGCGTTTAGACGCATGCTCAACCCCCACAACACATACTCGCCCATAACACACGTGGCCGCCGGGGGAATGGCCGGAGCTGTGGCTGCCCTGTTGACTACGCCCATCGACTGCTGCAAGACGTTGCTGCAGACTCGAGGCGCATCAATAGATACGGAGGTCAGACTAGCTGGGTCGATGCGCGACGCCGTTCGCATTATTTACAAAAGACAAGGCCTCAAGGGCTTTTGGCGCGGCGCCAAGCCAAGAGTCATTGCCAATATGCCGGCCACGGCCATTAGCTGGACCACGTACGAGTACTTTAAATGGGCCATCGCCCGGCGAGAATCGGCCAAATAGTTTCACTAATATAATTGCTTGATTATAGAAATCCTATCTGTCGTGCTTGATCTCCAGCTCTTTGTATTTCGGTGACTTTCCGGTCCAAGTCTTTGGACTGTACTGTTCCTATCTGCCGTACTTGCTCTCCAGCTCTCTTTGAATTTCAGCGATTTTCCGGTCCAGGTCTTTGGACTGTACAGTTGTGCCCAGCACCGGCCACGCCACGCCGCCCACATGCACGCCCCCCGCCAGCGGCAACACACTTGCCATCGTCTGCGCCCTTCCCACGCTCACCGGCACTGGCTTGTTGATCGAGTTCTTTGAATGGTTCACCTTGAGTGGCCGGTCTGCCACCACATGGCCGTTCATCAAAAGTCCTCGCTGCGCTGACTCCGTGTCAGCAAACTCGACAAAAGCAAATCGCGTGGGCTGGATGCCGTCGCCGGCCATTTTCACATACGCGACTCGACCGCACTCGGCAAAAAATTGCATCAGGTCGCGGTCGGTTACGTGGCTCGAAATGTTGCCCACATAGATTGTGCGTGAGATCTCGTTTGATCGCAAGCCGTCCATTGAGGCCACGACCGATGGGTTCGCCAGAGGCTGCGCGTGCATCGACGAGACCGGCACAGTGAGCCGCTCTTCGCCTATAACGCACAAAGCTCGGTCCCCCAGCTCGGTCCCTGACAGCTCCTCCGCCGCTCGCACGCTCGTCGCGTCCGCAAACTCCACGCTGTACGCGTCACTCGCGTCCTCGCGCTTCACCCCGCGCACTGCCCCCACAAACGAAAATAACGCGTGCAAAATCTCCTCGCTCACATGCCCGCTCACGTTTGATACTCGTACTCGTGTGCTCATTCTAAGTTAATCTAATACAATAAATCACTCGAGCGAGTGGCGTGATTTTATAACCTATTTTTCTAGTGTTCAGCACATATGGGAGTTTTCTTCAAGTCCACAATTACTCTATACTTTAACAAAATGACTGACAACTTGCCTTACACATGCCAACCCGTAGGCCAATGCATCCCATGCACCGACGCTGAGCTTCAGGAACCATGGTGCACAAACCAATTCAAACAACCTCAAGTATGCAAATGGCTCAACTCTTCAAACACCCCACTGCCCGAATTCGCCCCATGCACAACGCTGGGAGCCCTCGAGAAACAAGCATTTTTACGCAACCATTTGGCATTCATTGTGCTTGGGTTCGCCGCCTTTGCCATTTACGTATGGAGACGCAAACGCGTTTACGAATATAGACCAGTCTAGTTTACTATAAATAAAAAGCTACCGCTTCAGCTACCGCTTCAGCTACCGCTTCTGCCAGCTCCACCGCTTTATATCAGTCACATACGACTGCGCAAACGCCTCTAGCGTACTAACCACAAAATACACCAACATGAGTGCTACGCATGCGTTCCACATTGACCCCAGCACCGACGACTCCGACTCTTGCCCAAACGCCATCTGCTGGCTCAACACTCGCGACGCCACGCTGTGCACCCACGGACTCCACCGCTGCAACACCAACAGCACCCCCGATATAGTCTCCTCGCTAAACGCCGTGATCACCACCATCGTCTGCACCGTCGCTTTGATCACCGACTTTCCCAAAAGGGTCGCCCCGAAAAACGTCCAAAACGGTATTTGGAAATGCCCACACGTTATGCCCGCCAAGTCAAACAGAGGATTGGGAATGGCCGCAAACAGAAGTATGCCAAGGAACCCGAACCGCCGCAGCAACGAATGCACGCCAAGCAGCGTTCGGTCCTTCAGGGACAGGGCGGTCTGGGCCCGCAATCGCTCAAGCTCAGAGCCCTGCGCCGCCGCTCGAGCTATAAAATACGGCGGCAACTCGCCGATCGCCGTCCCTGCGCCCCAACACAAACTCTCCACAAGCACTTTGCGCAAAACATCGCCGAACCCCGCCACGCCCTCCACTCGCACACACTCGAACGCCCGTGCGCCGCGCACCGCAAACGACACATCCATGCACTCGTGCGCAGTCAGCGTCACTCGCGCTATATGCGGGCCCAAGAACAGCACAAACGTATGCAGACCGGCGCCCAGTCCGATCGACGACAGAACGCCCAATGCCACCCAGTACGAGTACCACGATACGCTTGCATCCAGCGCACTGATCATACGAGCGTGTGGCCCCCGCACAAAGTGCAAAAGCGTATATGCTATGCCCACGGCTGCGGAATATAAAAGTGCTCGCGGATGCTGCCCCATGTACTTGCCTGCTGAACGCACCTGCGCGTGCACGTATAGCCACGAATAATAAATTACTTTTAGCGGAGCTTTGAAAAACTTTGGCTCCGCCGCCTGCCGCTGACTCGATGTATCTACAGCACATTTTGTTTAAGCAAACTGTAAACTACGATACAGAGTTTACACACTGTGCTCTTACCTGCGTGCGACCGACGAGGTGGCTCCACGTCGGTGCTATACGAGCCATCCGTGTCCTGGTCCTTTGCTCCCCCCAAATGTGTCAACAAGCGTGCCTGGTTATGCTGCCGTCTCGCCCTCTTTTGCCCTGTCCTCCGTCGCACCATATTTGTTCTATCCCTCTAAATGTATAACACAATGCTCTACAAATAATAAAGAGCGGTTAAAGAACAAGAGAAACTGAAAGACAGAAAACGCCCCTAAAATCCTTCTGTCACGTGTAATACTCCAGCCAAAACACGTGATTGCATAAATCGCAGAATCACCAGATCACACCAACCGCTCTGATTGGCCTTGCTTGAAAACGGTAAACAAAAATCCCCTTCGCTCAAGGGTAAACAATACTCTTTGCTCTACTTTTGTGCTATTTCTTTTTTAATCATGGTTAGACACAACGCCTCGCATGAAAAGGACACAAACATCCAAGTGGTAGTGCGCTGCCGGTAAGTACCCATACGAGGCTGCTCTAAAGTAATTACACAAGCTAAACAAGGCAAAGCAAATAGAGAGGCGCCAACACGAGGTGCTAAAAGCAACACATCGGTAATTGTGCCGCCTGTATTCGGTCAAGACGTAAAGATCACCGGCTCGCCGTCTGTTGCGCGGTCGTTCCACTTTGACGGCGTGTTTGGCCCCAAAGCTTCGCAGGAGAACATATACGACAAAGTAGTGTCGCCGATCCTCAACGAAGTCATGCAAGGATTCAACTGCACGCTGTTTGCCTACGGCCAGACCGGCACTGGCAAGACATACACCATGGAAGGCGATTTGGACTCGACCAGCACTCCTGCCGTGTCGCGCGTGCCGACGCCAACCGTAGGTCACGACTTGTTGAGCAGCGCTCGCATGTCGCCCCAGGCAGGCATGATTCCACGCACTCTGCACAACCTGTTCTACGCGCTGGACAAGCAGTCGGCTGAATACTACGTACATGTGTCGTATGTCGAGCTGTACAACGAAGAGCTACGTGATCTGCTCGCCGGCACCGACCATGCAGGCGATACAAACGGCTTTGTGCCATCAGGCAACTTGCGTGTGTACGAGTCTGGTACCGATAAGGGCGTAGTCATCCAGGGGCTCGAAGAAAAGCTGGTTACAAGCGCCAAGGACGCCGTGGCACTGATGCAAGCTGGTGCCATGCGCCGCAAAGTCGCTGCTACGCGCTGCAACGACACGAGCTCTCGGTCGCATGCCATCTTTACCATAACTGTGTTTGTACGCGAGCGCGCAGTGACTGTTGACGGCGAAGACGTGTCCAAGCTGGGCAAACTTAATCTGGTTGATCTGGCAGGCAGCGAAAACATTGGCCGCAGCGGTGCCCAGAATGTACGGGCTCGCGAAGCCGGCAGCATCAACAAATCGCTGCTTGTGCTGGGCCGCGTCATCAACGCGCTGGTAGAAAAGGCCACGTTTGTTCCGTACCGCGACAGCAAGCTCACCCACATTATCAAGGACTCGCTGGGCGGTCGCACTCGCACATGCATGATTGCCACAATCTCTAACGCTGTGGACCACATTGAAGAGACCGTAAAGACCCTGCAGTACGCCAGCCAGGCCAAGGGCATCCGCAACCGCCCTGTCGCCAACAAGATGGTGCTAAAGTCTGAGATTGTCCACGACCTGCAGCAGCACATTGAGCGCCTCAACCGCGATCTCGAAGCTGCACGGGACAACGCTGGCACTGGATTTTATGTATCCAAAGACACCTACGAGGAGCTGACTACACAGGCCAAAGCATCGCGCGAAATCGCCGAGGAATGGAAGCAGCGTGTGGCGCTATGGGAAGAGGAAGTGCAGCGCACTAACGACAAGATGCGCGTGCTGTCCAATGAACATGCAGCCACGTGTCGCGAGCTCAGCTCCACTAACGAGACCCTGAACGCTACGCGTGAACAGCTCGACGTGACGCAGTCTGATTTGCAGCGCCAGACCCTGCTGACGCGTGCCCATGCACACCATGAGCGCGCTCTCAACGCCGCTGCGTTTGTGCTGCAGGCTTCTGCCCGCACATCGGCTGGCGACGCTCAAGCACTGCACGCAAAGACTGCACGTATGGCGGAGCGTGAGCAGCACAACATTCGAGCTGCTGCGCTGATTGGCGAATCGGTCCGCACTGAGGTTGAGCGCGCTCAGGCGTCGGCTGTCGCGTACAGCGAGAGCGCTGCTCGCCAATCGCAGCAGCTGCTACATGCGCTGCAGTCTCGGGTGGGTCCGGAGTTTGAGGCTGCGCTCGACTCATGCTTGCGCCAGCACGCATCGACAATGGAGGCTGATATAGCCAAGGCTGTCCAGACCGCGCAGACACAGCGCAGTGAGGCGCAGAACAACTGCCAGCGCATTTCTGAGCAAGTAGATACTATTGCCAGTGGGCTAGATACAGTAGTTGCCGACAAGGCAGCCCAGGGCGCAGCAATCAGCACGCAACTGAATGCCAGCGTTGAGAAACACAGCGCAGAGCAGAAGATATCGTTAGCAACAATAACGTCAGCCATTGGCACAGTGCTGGACACATGCGCCAGTAGCACCGCCAAACTGCTCTCCGAGTCACAGCAACGTGCCCAGCAAATCATCGACGAGCTGCGGACTGAGGCGGACATGTTGCGTGCCCGCCACGCCGAGGAGATCCGTGAGCTGCGTGAACAGGCGCAGAAGCTCAGCCAGCAGGCACGTACCGAGGACGATGACTTTATGGCTGCAGTGCGCAACATGGTTGAGCAGCGCCGCACTCGCAACGATGCTGCGATTGGCGGGCTGCTTGACTCGGCCGACTCGCAATCTTCGGCTCGGGCGCAAAGCACGGCTCGGCTCGTTGATCAGACCGCTGCGGTCTCTGCGTCGCTCGACCACGCAGCTGCTGCCGTGCTGTCCGCTGCTGGAGATGCGCGCCAAACTATTGGCACAAAGCTTGCCGATGGCCAGACCACGCATGAGCGCATATCAAGCGTGCTTAGTGCAGCGGTTGTGGACCATACGACTCAGCTCAACACCCACTTTTCTGCTGTCGTGGAGGCCACTGCGTCAGCACACTCGGAGCTCAGCGCAGCTACACAGCAGTCGCAGCAGACCGTTGCCCAACTGTGTCAATCGTCTTCTTTGTCGCTTGACCACATTACAAGCCGGGCAACTGCGTGTGCACGTGCGTTGCAGACCACAACAACCGATGCTATGCAAGAATGGCGCGATGCTCGTACTGAAATGGACGCGCTTGTGTGCACACAAGCGTCGGAGCGCGACGCGTTTGCAGCCGAGCTGCGCCGCGGCATTTCCGAAATATCAACAGTAGTTGTACGTGAAACAAGTACTGGCATTTTGGCCACACAGCCGAACGGGACGACTCCGCGCAGCCGACGGTACCAGTCCATAGACTCGTGGAATGTTACGCGACCTCATGCCCAAATACTAGCCCAGCTGTTGCCGCCCAGCGATGTGTCGCCCGATACTGACACGCTCGAGTGGACGGGCATGCTGGCCACAGATCCAGAGTCTGAGTCAGTGCAGCCAATGGCCATGTCTCCGGTATCCACAGCGTTCTCGTCGCCTGTGCGTCCAGACTCGAGTTTGCTGCGCAAACGGTCGTCGGATACTGCAGTGTCTCCGGCGTCAGATCCAGCAACGGAGCGGCCAACTCGGCGTCCAAAGACTCAAACAAACGGTGATACGGACATGGGCGAGAATGGCTCGGCGTTGCCGTCGGCCAACAATGGCGTGTCGCGGCTTCCTATGCCTTCGCGACGCAGCCGTCGTACGCGTGGTTAATTATACTTGATGCGGTTATGTTTTGCTAAACAATTGTTTATATCAGGTTACTCCTTGTTAATGACTGCTTTTGTATATATTCATACTTTGCGTTGTTTTTAAAAAATGAATTAGTCGATATACGTTTTGCTCAGAGAAAAATATAAGCCTTGTTCCTTTTATACAAACTATACCTAGCATTTATCATATGCTAGCTTCATAACTATAACATATAATTGACCATCCAATAAACTGGCAAATAGCCATCAATCTTGACAATAGAAAATACTAGAAATGGAAAGATAAAGAAAAATTAAGAAGCATCTGGAAAGTGCTTGAGTTTGGTTCCTCGCGGCGGCGTGCCATGCAACACCGATTCGGGGCTGATGGGCAGCCGACTGGATGACGTATCGTCGTCGTCGTCTTCTTCGTCGTCATCGTCGTCCAGATCGTCGCTCAGATCCAGCTGGTCGACAATTCGCTGTTTAGGAGCACGAGGTCCGCGCTGCGTCCGCTCCTCAATGGCCGCCTGGTCTTCTGACGATGGCTGTGCAGGATTTGATGACAAAGACTCTGGACTCGCATCCTCCGCATCCGCTCCGTCAAGCTCCGCAGTATCCAGCTCTTTCTTGGCCTGCGCGGCCAACGCCTCGTTGAGTAGTGCCTCAACTTGTTGGCGCCGCGACCAGAACGTAGCCTCGATACGTGCCATACACGTATGAAGGTTCTCGGCCAACGGCTTGAGGATCTCAAACGAACACAGCAGCTCTTCGTTGACGTTCATTACGGCGCCAGAGTTGTCAAACTCGCCGCAGTAGTTTGGCGCAGAAAACACGGTTACCAGTTGGCGTCCGTGGAAGAACTCGTACCCGTCCTCGACCACCATGTGAGCGCGGCAGATCAGATCAAAGTCCTGGCGCCGCAGGAACTCGGTGATTACCGAGCGTCCAAAGCAATATGATACGCCGCGCTCGTTGTCCTCCCAGTCAGCCGCTGTGTCGGATGGGTCGGACCACAATAGATCGTTTAGGATACCGTGGTCGGGCACATCGCATGGCCGCGACAGCTGGCGCACCTGCTCCATGCTGACCAGGTCTGGCGACAGCCCGCCGTGCACACAGAAGATCTTTCCGGCCACCACCGCCGCCACCGGCAGCGCATTGAATGTGTCGACAAATGCCCGCCACACTTTGACATTGCACCGGCGCTTACATTCGTCGTAGAACCCATACACTCGCGTAACGCTGGCACACTCGTGGTTACCGCGCAGCAGGAAAAAGTTGTCGGGATACTTTATCTTGAAGCACAGCAGCAGCAACATGGTCTCGAGCGACTGTTTTCCGCGGTCCACATAGTCGCCCAAAAACAAATAGTTGCAATGCGGCGGGTACCCGCACTTGTCAAACAGCCGCAACAGATCTGGGAACTGACCGTGAATGTCTCCCGTGATTTTGACGGGTGCAGCCAGCTGCAGCAGGGTCGGCTGCGCCAGGAACACCTCACGAGCCGCTTGGCACACTGCCAAGATCTCCGAGTTCCGCAAGCACACGGCTTTTGTCACTCGCCCGCTGAACCCTGCATCCAACAGCCGGAATATCATGTCGTCCACGCTAAACTGCTTTGGCTTCTCGGCATGCTTGACAATTGCGTACTCTGCACCGCCTGCTGTTACATATTCTGTCAGTCCTACGCGCTCCCGCACCAGCCCTACGCGCTCTCCGGCTGCCGTCAGGATCGGCACTCCGGCCACGTCGCAATACGACCGCGGAGTCGCCGATGACGTGCGCTCTTGTTTGCGCCCCCGCTTGCGCCCGCCCAGCGATATCCGCGATTCACGTGTGCTGGTTACTTGCAGAGGAAAGTAGTCGCGGCCGCCCACAGACCCTGGCGTGTACGGCGTCGCTGGGGCGCTTGCCATTGGCGTGGCTATGGCCTTGGGCATGCGTCCTTCCAGCGTTGGCCGCTCGCTCTCCTCATCGTGTGGCTCTGGCGATGCCTTGTTTGTCTGCCCGCGCCCGCCCTTTGACGGCGTGTTGCCCATTGCTAATAAATATCTGACCCAGTACAATGCTTCCTGTGTATATGCGCTGGCAGCTTGTGCCCAAATATATGCGTTCTATCTCGTTTGGTCACCGAAATTAATATGCCCTCCGCAAGATGAGTGCGCTTTGCCTCATCCTCTTCTGTAAATGACCGCTTCCTTTGCTCGAGCAAACGAGTTCTTCAGTGTTCAAAATAAAGCGTTTCTCGCCTGGTCTCGGTTGAAAATAAAGAGTGAGAATATTTAGCAAATGTATAAAAGAGAAATAAAAGAACACTGGAAAAAGGTGGGGAGAACAAGTTACATGCACGCGCTTAATAGAAAAGCACTCCTTTCTGGGACCTGTTTTGGTTTGCAGTTGTCACGGCACATGGACCCATGCCACAAAGTTGCATGCCATTTGATATTCTAGCACGGTTTATGCCATTTGATATTCTAGCACGGTTTATGCCATTTTATATTCTAGCACGAGTATTTCACCAGCGTAATGTCAAAAGCTGTGATTATCCCAACAATTGAGAAAAGATAAAATGAAAAGTTTTGGAAAAGCTCAGTTGGCCGCGCGCCGCCAGCTGCTGCCTTCGTTGGCTGCTGCCGAGTCGTGCTGCCGGAATCGCCCGCTACGACGCTCGTCTGACGCTTTTGGCTTTTCGGCCCGGTCCACATTGTTTGAGCTCTCCGGAGTTGCCCGCGCTGTTCTCCACGACGACGCCTGGTCGGCCTGTGTTGGCACACGGGGCTCACGCGGCTCACGGTACTCGCGAGGCTCACGGTACTCGCGCGGCTCGCGGCTCTCCATCCGAGGCGACCGCCACGCCCGCTCCTCTCCTGCATCACCACTCGATGTGCGCGAGAACCGCCCCCGACGCTCAGGAGCCGGAGCCGGAGCCGGTGCAGCCCCTGCCTCTGGCTCCTTGTGCACCCGCCAATCAGACGTCGCCTCCGCAACCGTCGGCTCACGTGGCTCCCTCATCTCTCGCGGACGTCCAAACCCAGACCCACTGCGCTCAAAGCCCGAGCTGCTCCGCTCGAACCCTGAACCGCCCCGCTCGAACCCTGAGCTGCTGCGCGACCCGCCCATGCGCTCCGCCGCCGGCTCCTTGTGCACCCGCCAATCAGACGTCGTCTCCGCCGCCGTCGGCTCCCGCGACTCGCCAAACCCCCGCGCTCCATCACCCGCCCGCCAATTATTTGATCCACGCTCCTCCCGCTTCTCCGACACGCTCACTCGCACCGGCCGCCCGCTAACCTCCGTCCCGTCCATGCCCACCGCACGCTTCAAGCCCTCCACATCAGCAAACTCTATATAGCCAAAGCCCTTCAGACGATCGGTCTCGCGGTCACGAATCAAACGCACCTGCTCGGCGGGGCCAAACATCTGCTCGAGCGTTTCTTCGGTCACGTCGAATGGCAAATTGCCCACATATGCCGTAAAAGGCCCCGATGTTGGAAACTCAATAGGCATGTCGCTACGCTGGTACACCATGTCCTTGCGGTCCAACGCATTGGCCAGAGTCGAGCGGACGGGGATTGTCGTTGCCATCGGAGCGGATGGCAGGGATACTTCGTCGTCGGCCCACGACGTTGTTGCACTGTCGCCCAAAAAGTCCTGCAGGCTCATCTTCTGCCCCTTATTTCCCTTCTTCTTTGCTACACTGTGTAATGTATCATGCTATTAGCGCCTTGTTCAGCCCAAACACCCTTGCATGCTGCCTCATTCTGCTAATTTACCTGGCATGTTTAGTCGCTTTTAATTGAACGGTCTTTTATAGAGTTCTACCCTGAAATATATGAACGTATAAATATAAATTTATAAATCCAATAGTGCCAACAAGTAAAGCAAGAACGAAAAAGTAAAGTGCTTGTACGTTCTTTTGGATGCCCCCCGGCTGACTTGTTGAAAAAGAAAGGAAATTTTGGCCAAAATGGCTTGCCCCAACCGGATCAACAAGCTCATTGATTTCGCATCTTGATCTGCACTAGCGTTTGGCTATTTTCCAATATATTACTACTAATGAAATGTTGCCCACAAAACTCCTACCAACTAGTAGCTCTCGATTTCGGATACTGGCGTCCACTCCTCCGACTCTTCCGACTCTCCTCTTCCTTGCGCCGCTGCTCGTTGGAAAACAACGCCACCAAGTGCAAAAACATCTGCACCAAGTCATTAAAAAAGCCCAATGCACACACCACAGGATCAATATCCACGTTCTGCGCCGCCCTCTCGATCATATTACTTGTGTGCACCACCGCCGACACACACGGTCCCGCAAGTCCCACTACCAACGACATGTTCGATAATACTCGAGTTGGGTATATATAGCTGAGCAAGCTGACCCAGCTCATCGCAGATATGGCAAAAACAGCTGTTCCCACCGCATATACAGTTTGCGCTCGAGAAGATGACATGACTGCTGCGCCAAACGACGCAAATAGGGCAACTGACGTGCCCAAAGCAGCGTACACAATGTGCGCCTCACCGCTGTACATAAACTGGATTATGCTTGGTTGGATTACTACGCCAGAGATCCACCCGATTGTCCATACCATGAGCCGCCGCATCAATAGGTTCTGCCGAGTGGGTGGCATAAAATACACCACAAACACAAGTCCCATAAGACCCAGTGGAAGCAACATACTGAAATTTCCAATGAATGGCAAGCGAGATGCTGTGTAGTACCCAACCATACTGCACAATGCAACTGTGGCAAGTGTCGCGTACACGTCGAGTATTTGCCGCTGCGCTCGTGGCGCCAACCGAGCAGTCTGCGAAAACGCACCAAGAATCGACTCTTTTTTCATAACAAATAATATCTAAAGTATAGAAAAATGTGGAGCAGAAAAAGCTTTTCGTGAAAAACAGTGGTGAAATAAATTGGCAGTGTGACGTGTCAGACTTTACAGGCACGCCAAGACTTGTAAACCAATAGATGTATTAAGAGAAATTATGCATCGGCGTTGGCCAGCTCACCGCCAATAGTATAATTAGCCACCTTGTCCCAGTCCATACGGGACCGAGTAACAGGCAACGAGCGACGCAGTCCCTTGAACGTCTTTTCGGCCAGCTGGCGATACCCGTCGCCGATGCTTTGCTGGAACTCTGCCTCAAACCCCCGAATAAGCTTGGCCACCTTTTTGGCCCGCACTTTCTCATCCATATCTTCCACGTCAGCCGCAAAATCAGTCTGCGTGTCCAACTGCACATTGCCGTCCTCGAAATAATGCACCCGCACTTTGGTGCTTCCATTCAACTGCCCACTTTGCGGGTCAAACGACCACACCGAGCGCCACGACCCGTTCCAAAAGTTGGATGGCGAAAACCGGTTGCTCACAATACAGCTCACCAACGCTCCCTCGTGCCAAAACACTCCCAACGAGCCGTCTGCGTAATGCGCACGCACATACAGCAAGAGCTCGTCATATAAAGCTTGGCGCAGAGGTTCGTGCAGTTGAGCATCGCTAGGAACGTCCCACGGAGTTGCATCTCGAGCTGTGCGGTGCAAATGGTCAAACGTAAACACCGTGCGTGTGTTTGGGTCAGAAAACTGCGTATCGCCCACTCGGTTGTACGGCGTTATGAGCACACATGAGTCTGTGTCGGGAACTGTTGTCGCTAGAAACTGCTGCATGTTGCTCTCGGCCAGCACCGGCTCAATGTGCTCTTGCAGCGCTTCATCGTCATTGACAATCCCGCGAATGTCTATCAGTTAAAGCACCGTCGTGTTTTAATAATTCAGTTTTCACTGGCCACAACGAGAAACAAAGACTCGTGCTTACCATTGAACACGTCGTCGACCTCGCCTGGAGGACTGTGGAGAAGCAGGCTGGCTGCTTTGGCAATCTTGCTGTCGGAGCTCATTTGCAAAAGAAGGAAAAAAGGAGCAGATTAGCAAGCCTCTGAAAAGAAAGTGGATACAGAAAACAAGGTATAGGAGTTCAAAGAAGCAGTGTGCTTTATGACGAGTCAAGCCCAAGAGTGTATGCGCATCTTTACCACAAGATATACGCGCTGTCCAGCACCAACTATTAACATGTAGCTAGAAAACACACTTCCCATCCATAACTGTGAAAAAGAATTCAAGAAAAAAAGAGACTATTTGAAATCCTCTTTATTTTGAAAGTTTAGGCAGAGGCCTCGGTAGCCTTGGCCCGGCGAGCATCGCGCTCCTCGGCAATGGTGAGTCTGAGACCCTTGCCCTTGGGCAGAGAGATCCACGGCTCGCTGCCAGCACCAATGACGAACACGTTCGACAAACGGGTGGCAAACAAGCGCTCGTTCGCATCCTTGACGTGCACAATGTCAAAGCCGCCGTGGTGACGCTCACGGTGCGTGATGACACCGACGCTGCCCATCGAGCGACCGCCCGTAACCATGACAAGGTTACCGACCTCAAACTTGATAAAGTCTACAATCTTGCCCGTCTCCAAGTCGATCTTCACCGTGTCGTTGACCTTGATCAGAGGATCAGGGAAACGCACAGTGCGACCGTCGTGGGTCACAACGTACGGAATGCCGCCGGCTCCCAGCTGGCAACGACGCACCTTGCCCAGCTTGAACTTGCCCTCCTCGGCAGTGATGCGGTGCACCGTGAAACGGCCCTTGATGTCGTAGATCAGACGGAAGTGCTCGTCCGTCTTTTCGATCGAGATGACGTCCAAGAAGCCAGTGGGGTAGGTGGAGTCGGTACGCACCTTTCCGTCGACCTTCACCAGGCGCTGCATGAGGATGCTGCGCACCTCGCGGCCGTTCAGAGCGTACTTCAGGCGGTTACGCAGGAACACGATCAGAGGCAGGCACTCGCGCTGCTTGTGCGGGCCGGCGGACGGCTTGGGCGCGTACGTACCGGTCAGTTTGTCCAGCATCCAGTGCTTGGGCGCGGCAAGGCGCTTCATGTGCTTCTTGGGTCCACGTGCCTAATGTCATATAAATGTGGTTAGTAGTTTGCTCCTGAGAACAGATTGAAGGACTGCAAGTGTGGAATTCGCAAACGCTTTTGCGGCCAGCTGAGACAATTTGTGGACGGCCAACCGAGACTCGTTGCTATACACCGCTTGTTAAGCAAATGTACACAAAGCACCGACATTTGAATTCAAAACCAAATGCCAATTACTCCACTCTGAATCTCTGTCCCGCCAACCACAAAAAGCGTATCCCTTCCCGCGAATCCATCCTCCACACTGCCCCGTTCGGCTCCGCTGAATCCACCGTGACAAAAGCTATAAACTCCAAGGCGAATCCATAGACTTTCGTAGTCCGCTGAATCCAACGTGCCCAATGGATTCACGATATTTACCATTTTGTCAAATAATGAGCTTGAAGCTGGTTCTCGATTAAAAACTAAAAGGAAGACCTCAAGGCGAAAAGAGAAGGATTCGCTCAGACATACCCAGAGGCCATGATTTTCCAGGCTCCGTGTGGCAAAGCTAAAAACAGCATTTTCGCGTGATCCCAATCACAGTTGATTCGCTGATCGTGGATTGATTGCTCCAGTTTCCAAGCTTTGGGCAATCAGTGATAGACACGCTTTTGGCTCTTTTAAGCCTGCTTTATCTTTCCCCTTGTACTTTATTGCATTTCAAAGGCTATTGTTGCGAATAGAATGCTGACTCTGGAGCTACTAGTGTCTGCAGCACTTGGACTGGTCACTGTGCTAGCCGTATGCACGGTAAGAACGGAAACACTGAGAAATACAAGTAAAACGCTTGAATTGTCTCACTCAACTCTGCCAATTTTTACGCACTGGTAGGGCCTTGTGGTTCGATTCAAAAGCCCGCAGCCACGGCAACGCGAGGAAAGCGAAAACTACTTTATGTGCATTGATGAAAAACACGAACGACAGCGACTAGGCTCGTTGAGCGATGAGCCAACCGTGGATTTGTCAATAATCGTGCCAGCATATAACGAAGAAGAGCGACTGCCTGTGCTGCTCAAAGACATTCGCGCGTACGTCACAGCGCGGCGACAGCGTGAACCACAGTTCTCGTACGAGCTGATTATTATGGACGACGGCAGTCGAGACAAAACGGTTGATGTGGCTATGGACTTTGCTCGAACGCACAAAATGCGTGAGCTGAAAGCAGTACGGCATGTGATTAACCGCGGCAAAGGCGGAGCTGTAACTCAAGGCATAATGTGCTCGCTCGGTCGTTATATTATGTTTTGTGATGCTGACGGAGCTACTCGGTTCAGCGATATTGATGCACTTTTGGTGCAGGCCAAAGAATGTGCAGTTGATAGTCGAGTGGTGGCAATCGGGTCGCGCAACAACCAGGCGCTGTCTGATACAGTTGTTGAGCGCAGCCATATCCGGGCGTTCTTGCAGTGGGGGTTTCACACGTATGTGACTATTTTGGGCGTTCGAGGAGTGCGCGACACGCAGTGTGGATTTAAGCTGTTTTCGCGTGAGGCGGCAATGCGTATATTTCCAAACATGCATGTCGAGCGGTTTATTTTTGATGTTGAGATATTGCTGCTGGCGCGGTATCACCATATTCCGGTGGTGGAGGTGCCAGTCAACTGGCATGAGGTTGCGGGCAGCAAAATGTCGATTGTGCGTGATTCGATCCAAATGGCGTTGGATCTATTGGCCGTGCGGCTAAACTATATGCTGGGCAACTGGAAGATCTCTAACGTTGCAATAGATTAATTGGTAATCAAGCTCCATAAAACAGCGGATATTTCCTTGTGGAATAATTCGGAACATGGGCGGGTTTTAATCGCCCACTAATTATCCCAGGCGGGCAAAAAATGGGGCGGTAATTACCGTCCACAAAAAGCCCGCTCGAACGGTTTTATCTTTCTTGGCCCTTTCGTATTTTAGTTTCTGTTTTACTTGCTCTCTTTTTTCAATTTGAATAGAATCAAATAAAAGAAAATGTCTGCTTCGAGATCCGCTCAGCTTCCTCGTTTGTTGTCGCGTGCAGCCAAGCTGGCCACGCCAGCAACCGCCCGGCTGGCAGCTATCCGTGCCTCGGCCCGCCAAATGAGCACCGCTCGGTAAGCACCCTGAACATTCACTTTTGTGGATTGGCAATTCGCCTTTAAGAAACCTACACGTTTCCCCAAACAAACAAAAAATTCCCGCACTATGATCCAACTAAAATCACGCTGTATAGTGTTTCAACTCGTTCCAATGGCCTGCGCACGGCTCCGTTCGTGCGTGCACGTCAGTACAGCTCAAAGAGCTACCCAGAGCACCAGCTGGTGGGCATGCCAGCGCTGTCGCCGACGATGACACAGGGCAACGTCGGGCAGTGGCAGAAGCAAGTGGGCGACCGGATTGAGCCTGGAGATGTGTTGGTTGAGATTGAGACGGACAAGGCGCAGATGGATTTTGAGTTTCAGGAGGAAGGGTATTTGGCCAAGATTCTGGCGCCGACGGGCACCAAGGACTTGGGCATTGACTCGCCGGTAGCTATTATTGTGGAGAATGAGGCGGATGTGGCGGCGTTTGCTGATTACTCGCCAGATGCAAAGGCGGAGGCTGCGCCGGTCCAGGAGACTGCTGTAGCCAAGGAAGAGGCCAAGGAGACTGCTGCGCCAACCAAGGCATCGACGTCGTCGCCGGCGGAGAGCGGGGACCGTATTTTTGCCAGCCCGTTGGCCAAGATGCTCGCCAAGGAGAAGAACATTGATTTGGCTCAGGTCAAGGGCACGGGGCCGCGTGGACGTATTGTCAAGGCTGATATTGAGGGCTTTGTGGCTCCGGTCGTTGAGAAGGCAGCTCCTGCGCCAGCGGCCAAGGCACCCAAGGCGGCGGCCAAGGCAGCGCCTGCTGCGCCGTCTGTGTCTGCCGGCTACACTGACATCCCGCTGACGAACATGCGCAAGGTCATTGCCACACGTCTGACGGAGGCCAAGTCGACCATTCCTCACTACTACTTGACGCAGAACATTACGATGGACAACGTGAACAAGCTGCGCAAGTCGCTGAACTCTGCTGCCAACGGCTTGTACAAACTGTCTGTTAACGACTTTGTGATCAAGGCAGCGGCAAGCGCGTTGCGCGATGTGCCCGATGTGAACAGCTCGTGGCAGGGGGAGTTTGTGCGTCAACATCATCACGCCGATATCGCCGTAGCTGCGTCAACGCCCGCAGGCCTAATTACGCCCATTGTGCGTACGTGTGATGCCAAGGGCCTGAAAGCTATATCGTCGGAGGTGCGTGACCTGGTTACTCGTGCGCGGGCGAACAAGCTGAAGCCCGAAGAGTTCCAGGGCGGCAGCTTTACTGTTTCGAACTTGGGTATGTTTGGCATTTCGTCGTTTTCGGCCATTATTAATCCGCCGCATGCGGCGATTTTGAGCGTGGGCACGACTGAGACAAAGTTGGTGCTGGACGAGGCGTCGGAGAAGGGATTCAAGGCTGTGGAGAACATGTCCGTGCAGTTGTCGGCCGACCATCGGGTGGTGGATGGCGCGACTGGAGCGCTGTTTTTGAAGGCGTTTAAGGGGTATTTGGAGAACCCGCTTACTATGCTTCTTTAAACATTTATTTTTGGGCATCATTCTTTTTGAATAAAGTGGTTTACTTTAGAGGGGGTTTTGAAAGATGTGTGGATGTTTACGGTAACTTGCTAGAAGATTAGTGGCTTCAGCCTTGGATTGCAATTAAATTGTGGTTGCTATTCAACTACTTGTTTAACTTTGCACGCAGCCTATATTTCTATTGCGTTAATAGCCAAATGCGCTTATTTTGACAAGTCTGTTCATTGTTTATTCTTGAAATAAAATAGGAATTATTGTGAGTTTTGCATTTCACTCGTGCAGAACGTTTTAACACAATAAGGCTTACCTGCTACATTATACTTAATAAAGTAAATTGTTTACTAATTGTCAGCAACTCCAATATTGTTTTACAATTAATGTTTATTGTGTGAATAGTACATTAGTATGCTAGTCAAAACAAAATACATTTAAATGGCAATGTTTGCCTATCAACATTGGTATTCATATAGCAAATAAATCACATTGTTCACATATACTGTTTTGTATCATTTTCACGCATGACTATGAGCCAAATACCTCCAGTTAATAAAGCGCCGTATCAGCGATGCGTCTTGTGTGGAATCATACTTTACACATATGATGCACTGAAAGTCCACGAGTGTATATTTTTCAAACGATGAGTTTAAAGCGTATATATAGTACTAAAGAAACGAGTGCTGTATATGAGCAGATTAGTTTGTGTGCGGTAAGCGACACCGTTTTGCATATGGATTATTTGCTGTCAATCCGAGTACGAGATTAATTTTGCTTAATTTGTATAACCACGTATATACAAATTATATTGCAATAAACTATTATACAATAGTTAATGGTCGCATTATTTTTATACTATTTGAATACATGTATTGTCAAAAAGTACAATTGTAATATATACCCGCAATGTGGGCTCATTTTAATACATTTAATCAGTGTTCACACTGAATAGGTTTACACCATTGTATATATTCATTAGTAGTGCTATATAAACTTTATCTCTGCTAATCAACTTTAAAAGCACCGGTTTAACAATCTTTTAGAATATAATTTGCCTTTAATGTGCCAAACCAATCATCTTGATAAAGCTAGCCTGGGCCAGAATGAGGAAACATACACGTGCAAATATTGTTTAATGAAATTCGATGATAATAATGAGTATCGTGCGCACCTCTTTTGGTGCAAAAGATATAACTGACATATTTCTGGTATCCAATATACTCTAATTGTATAATGTCAACTTTTATTCAATATTGTCTATGCTATAAAAGTTAGCATTCAATGTGAATACAGTAGCTATAGTTGTGTACAATGTCTTATAGCATTTATATAAAAGCTGTTGCCAGAACTATTTTGCTAAAGGTTCATTTCGTATTAGTTATAGTAAAAGTTTTATACCAATAATAAATAACACACAGGCAAGACAGCCTTATACGTGTTGCAAATTATGTGGACGACAATTTGCTGATGCAGCCTCATTTAAGGACCATTTTTGTTAATCATAAACTTTAATCCTACAAGTGACACATTTTTATTAATGAATGTGTGCCATATTGGGCCAGCCAATTTCCATACATCTAAGCAAACTATATTTATATGGCTGCGTTTTCCAATCAACTTTAAAGAGAACAGGCAGCAATACGCTATAAAGAATATTTATACCCACATTCCATATTTCTACACATCAAGCTATATTGTATCATTTGCACACACAACTTTTGGCCATATGAATCTTACTAAAAGATATGCCAATTGGTATTGTCACAAGTGCAAAACTACATTTTACACATACTTTGACTTAAAAAGACACAATTGCCAATAGCACTGGGCACGTTAAATAAAACATTAAATTATCAAATACACCAGTCAACAGAATTTCTTTATGGCAAGCACTGTGAGTCTCACAAAAAGCATACTGTTGATGCATGTGTTTAACTTTTCTTGATCTGTCTGCCTTCTTGGTTAGTGTTGTCTATTTTACTAAACATTGTTTATCAATCATATTTGTCTAATAAAAGATATTCTACAAAACCTGAATTAAGCTGTAATTATTTACTAGTGTATAAAAGGTATTGTAAGCATTGTTGTATACTATTTGAATAAAATACCATTTGCCTTTAATGTGTCAAAACTACCAAACTGTGCGAGTATGAGGAAATATACATCTGCAAATACCATTGAACAAGATTCAATAAGAATAACGTGTATCGTCAGCACGAGTATCGATGCAAAATATTCCTTTAACTGGCATAATGCTGGTATCCAATATACTCTAATTGTATAATGTCAGATTTATTCAATATTGTCTATACTATAAAAGGTTGCGTCCAATGTGAGTATATTATTTGAAGTAGCGTGAAATGATTTTGACTGTTGGTATAAAAGCTGTCGCCCAAGCCATGTTTTAACAATTTATGTACCATCACACAGTACTGTTTTATAAACAATGATAAATAACACACCGTCAAGAAAACCATATGCGCGTTGCAGAATATGCGGACGACGAATTGATGATTCAGGTAATTGTATTGGTCATTCTTGTCAATCCTGAACTTTGTAACTAATTTTCAGAGGTTGCATGTGTAAGCAGATATTTTCTTTAGCTTAAAATTGTTATAGGCTCAATTTTACAATAGAAATAATAAACAAGCTTATGACTGTTAGGCGCACCGCCATTGCAGAATTGTATAATTAATGTGGTTTATGAATTTTGTGTGAATGGTACATTATCATACTAGTAAAACATTTTCAATAGCGTTTGCGTGCCAATTATGGCAAACATGGTTTATGCATCTAAACACATTACATATAAAAAGCAACATTTGCCGACAAAATTCAAAGAAAGCACACTACATTACTGTATAAAACATATTTCAATACTACATTATATTTTTTGCAGCAAGCTATCGCGTATAACATCTACACGTAACTTTTAACCAAATGCCTATAAGAGGAGAATGTTGGATATGTCCCAAGTGTGGGTTAGGTATATACTCAAGTAAGGAGTATGACAATCACAAGTGCTCAAAAGATTAGGTACTTTTAATTTATAATAACAACTTTGAGACTCACAAAGTGCGTACTGTTACTGTGCGTGTTTAACGTTGCTTGATTTGTCTGTCTTATTGGTTAGTGTTATTATATTGTTGTTTTGTGACGATTTTTGTTCTGCGATGTGAGTGATAATTACTAAACTGAAGAGAAAAGAAAACAGACTCTGATGAGAACAACATCCCGACTATATCCCTACACGATCTCCTGATCCGGTATCCAACAATATAATACTGTGACTTTAGAAAAGTTAAAGACCTTATTATAAACTATGACAACTTGTCCCCATATAATAATTGAGCACTAGTAGCTTTAATGAAAACTATGGCCTTATCCTCCATTCTGTTGTTTAAGCTCAGGCCGTTATACAACACTCAGCTTCATTTGCTTTTATTTTTTGTCAGTTTATTAATCTGTTATTTGGTATTGTAACTACCAAGCACATTACATGGCTAGTCTGTATTTCAACTATGCTCACGCACGTATTGTATGCATCTGGAACGCAAATATATACGGCTATCTCTCACTGAGATATGTCAAACACTTGTATTCCTTTTATGTCTGCCAAACCCGTTAATTGTACATTTTGCAATTGAAAGACACAAACTTATGACTGCTAAGCACTCCACTATTACTGAATTATGGAATGAAGATAGCCTATTAATATACGTGTATAATATTTTTAATAATTAATGTGAGCCATATCGAGCAAACCAGCTTCCATACATCAAAGCAAATTGCATTTAAATGGCTACGTTTGCCAACCAGCTATAAAGAGAACAGCCTGAAATACTTTATAAAAGATATTTTCACACAGCAAAATTTTGTATTATTTGCGCGCATGCCTTTTTACCAAATGCCTAAAATTATATTAGAGGATTGTTGGATATGTAACAGATGTGATGCAAACTTGTACACATTGGAGGATATGAAACATCATGATTACATGTGCAAATACCGAATACCATGAGTAGCATTCAGTCAATGGAATTGATGATTCAGGTAATTGTATTGACCATTCTTGTCAATCCTGAACTTTGTAACTAATGTTCGGAGGTTGCATATGTAATCAGATGCTTTATTTAGCTTAACATTGTTGTTTTCTTGATTTTACAATGGTAAAAATAAACAAGCTTATGACTGTTAAACGCAACAATATTAAATAATTATACAATTAATGTGACTTTTGTATTTTGTATGAAAGGTACATTGTCATACTAGTGAAATATTTTCAATAACGTTTGCGTGCCAAAACAGGCCAACATGATTTTGATGCATCTAAACACATTACATATAAAAAACAACGCTTGCCGACAAAATTCAAAGAAAGCTCACTATATTCCTCCTAAATACAATTTTAATAACCACACCATATTTTTACGCAGCAAGCTATATCGTATAACTTATATACGTAACTTTTAATCAAATGCCTATTAGAGGGGAATGTTGGATATGTCCCAGGTGCGGGGTAACTGTATACACAAGCGAGGAATATGAAAATCATGATGTCGAATGCAAGAACCCTATATCATAAAAAGCACACAGCTAATGCGTGCGTTTAACCTTGCTAAGTTTGTCTGTCTTCTTGATTAGTGTTGTTCATTTTCCTAAACACTAATTATCAATACAACTTGTCTTTAAAAGGTTATTCTACAATACCCAATTAAACTGATATTGGCTATGCTATTCACTATTAACAGCATAGTTTTTAAATATCGGTTGGCTGTAAATATGTATTCAATAGTATATACAATGCTGTGTAGCTTTAGATATTCCTAGTCTAAAGTACAATAGGTAGTGTAAGCATTGCTGCATACTCTCTTAATAAAGGTGCTGTCAAAAAAGTACAATTCTAATATTGAATATGTTTACCCCATTGTATATATTCATTATTAGTTCTATATAAATGACTGCTCTGGCAATTGATTTTTACAAGCGTAGCTTAACAATTGTTAAACAATATTATTAGCCTTTAACGTACAAAACTAGTTCATTTTATGCTATGAGCCAGAACAATGAAGTATACGAGTGCGCGTCTTGTAGCAAGATGTTTTATCAGCATGAGGAGTATGTTCTACACAACTTTTGGTGCACATTGTATTAATAACTGACATGCTTTTGAAAACCAGTACATGCTAATTGTATAATGCCAATTTTATAAAATATTATCCACGCTTTGTCGTTTAGTATTTGGTGCGAATATAGTAGCTAAAGTAGTGTGCAGTATTTTCCAGTATAAAAGCAGCTGCCGAAACAATACTGCTAACGTTTTATCGACTATCAGTTAAAGTAAGAGATTAATAGCAATGATAAATAACACACAGTCAAAACTATTCAACAGGAATTGCGCAGTATGCGGCCAGTTTTTTGTCTATGAAGATGCCTATGCACTTCATGCTTGCGGCATCACAAAGTGGTAACTATCGTTAGGAGGGTGCAAAAGAGCGATCCGATGTTTTTGTGACTGAAAGTTATTAGTTTATAAATATGCAATAGCTAAATAAATAAGCCAAGGGATTAGACAAACTTTAAAGCACGCTAGAGTATGTAAAAAAGTAAGGAGTGAATCTAAAAGAGGGTTAGGCTTGAAAACACCGTAATCAACAATACTAACTGCAGGACAAGGGGAAAGAAACGAGACAACTAACGCGCATTGCATTAAAATACAAGCACTACGCCAAATATGTGCAACGGTTACACACACAAAAACTATAAAACCAGCATTCAAACGAACGTAACGATAAATATAATGAAAATTTACCTTTTTTCTTTACTAATTCTAAGCATAGCAGAAACAATGTCTGGCAGAAGAGAATCGCTCGAGGAGGCATTTGCAGAGCACAAGCACGAGCTCACGCACGGAGCCAAAAGCGGGACACTGATTCAGGCGTTCAACCGGCTGCCGACAATGGCAGGCAGCTCGCTCGACGACCTACATCCGCTCAACGACCCGAATTTTGCTCAAGCACCGGGTCCGGTAATCGAGGCTAGCATGGACCATAAGGGTGAGAGCAAGCGTCCGCAGTCGTACTACTTGGGATTCGACGAGCAGGACAAGATCCTGTGGTTTGAAGTCAACGTCGATGCTGAGGGCGACGAGATTTTGGGCAAGAACGGATGGATAAACAAGCGCTAACTTGTTGGATATTGTAAGAGTACATTTTAGAATAAACGTAAGGTGTTTAAATAAAATAATAAAATAAAGAAACGAAGTATTTTTTGTATAGGTGTATATTATTTTGGAGAGTGGGTTACTCTTCCTTTATGGCGTTGAACGAGGTTGAGGGAACCAGGGCCGGCGGCATGGCAAGAGACGAGCCAGCGTCGTTGTCGTGCGCAATGCTTGAGCCAATCGACGGCAATGGAGCATGTTGTTGCGGGTGGTGGTGCGGATGCGGCGCGGTCATCATATGGTGGTGATGAGCCAACGTGTGCGACGAGTGCAGGACTATCGGGCTTTGGTCCATCGGGCTCTGCGGATGGGCAAACGGCGCAGGAATTTGCATCTGCGGCGGAGGCGCGTGAACAAAGCCCTGCATCTGCGGCGGCTGCATCATATGGTGAGACACCAACGGAGTGCTCATTGCCCCGGCGCTATGCAACAACTGCGACGCCAGCGGCGTAGTCGACCCACTTGTGCTCTCGCCATCTCCAGCAGACGGATCGGGCTTTGCCAATTGTTTGCTCTGGTGGCTGGGATGCATGCCGACCAGCTTTGTGTGCTGGCGCTCGTGAATTCGCTGATGACGGCGCAGGTTACTCATAACCGAGAACCGCTTGCCGCAGTCGTCCCACGTGCACTCGTACGGCTTCTCGCCGGTATGCGAGTGCATGTGCGTGGTCAGAGTAGACGGGCGGGCAAACAGCTTTTGGCACACATCACATACGTAGCGCTTGCGCTGTGTGCTCGACTGGCCGTGGTGGCTGTTGACGCGTGTCATGTTCAGCGGCTGAGTTGGCGTCGACGGCACCGACATTGTGGATGGCGACGGCACCGACATCATTGCCGACGGCGCGTGCTGCATGCCCGGCGGCGCCGATGGCGGCGGCGGAGTTGGCATTGCGCCTTGCGACATGTTGATATTGAAGCGACCGAGCATCATTGGCGATGGATACGGATGCGCACTGGTGCGGGCATTCATGTAGTGGTTCACTTGCGTCCCGTGTGCATGCGGCGACGCGTACGAGTTGGCTGCCACTGCGGCTGCCATCGGGTCAAATGCGCCTTGTGGTGACGTGGCCATGCCAAAATACGAGCTTTGCCGTGTCAAGCCGCTCGCGGCGTCGATTGGCGGCAGATGCATGGCGTGCTGGAACTCGCCCATGTACGGACCGCCGCCGTTGGCTGCAGCTGCGGCTGCCGCAGGGTCGAATTGCGGAACCGAGTCCTGCGCCAGACCGGCGCTGTGCGGAGCGTGAGACTGCGGCGCGTGCTGCTGCTGCGAGTAGTTGATCTGGTGCATATCCGGGATGCCTGCCGGGTGATGCGTAGGCACACTGTGCATCCCTGCATGCTGCCCGTTCATGTGCGCGCCATAATAGTACTCGCCATTTGCCGGCTGCTGCTCGAGCGAGCCTGTGTCAACGTTTGCCGACATGGGCGTGGCAAACGACGCTGGAATCGGAATGCCCTGCGGCTGGTACGACCCTGCGTGGTACGGCCCTGCGTGATACGACCCTGCATGGTACGCGCGCCACGCGTCGCTGCCCGGGTGCCCCAGTCCATGCGACGACGCCGACAGCGGCGGCGTAGGCTGTGCTCCCATCGCCACTGATTCGCCCATCCCTGCCCCTGCATGCTGACTCTGCTGTTGCTGCTGCTGGATGATCTTGACCAGCGGCGTGTCTTGAGGGCTGCTGCACGCCGTGTCCGACGCTGTGTTGCTCACATGCGCTGCGTACGCGTCACCCGGCGCTGCTGCCGTCACTGCTGCGGCGCTCGCCCACGACCCCATCATCCCGACGCTGTCGCCGCCGTAGTACGCGCCCGCCAGCGCGCTGTTGTGCTGGCTGTCAACGCCCGAGCTGTGCGCCAGCGCGTGCATCGATGCCTCTTCAGAAATAGACGCCATTTGTTATTTCTGCGCGCGAGTTGGTAGTGTAAAACCGTCGAATAAATAGACTCGACTTTCCAAGTAATAGTCGCGCTTTTGATGAGCTTAAATACCGGTTGGCTCTGCTCTACTTGTCCCTGCTACTCTACAGGCCCATGTCCATGCGCACCGAACAAAACCGCAAAAGTTTGATTAGCTCGATATTGCTTCGGAGTTCAACAAAACGATACAAACAAATACGCGAGGAGGATGCTTCGGTAATGTTTGTAAAAAGAAGGAACACGATTTGCAACAATTGTTTGCTTGATGTGTAGAGTCAGGATAAAGCGTGCGTTTCTCGGCAGGACGAAAAAAGTCTTGCATCGCTTCTTCGTACCGCCAAGCATCAGCTGAGCAAAGACATAAAAAAGACACTCAGTTGACCCTCTGCCTGTCTCAAAATAAGGAAGTTTTGCTGGTCGTGCATTGGACCAACGGCAAGCGTTTTCCTTATCGCAGGTGGAGAAAACAAAGGGAGACTGAAATTAGGAACAATGGCTTCGGACACGGAAAAGAAAAGGAAGCTCCTTCGTCGGAAGCCGCCTCTCTTTACTTTCTGCCCGAGAACAACGAAACCCCCACGCAGCGGTGTTGCAAAAGTCAAACGAGACATGCGAACACGAGATAGCCGATCCAACATTGTTTAGCATCTTATCAAAACGTACCTGAACAAGTGGAAATCGTATTGTCAGCGTATCTCAAGACAATGCTCTGCTAGCGGAACCCCGAACAAAAATGCTGTGCAATAGCGTTGTGTGATATTAATACCGAGATAACAAAAATAGGTGGAGCTGCCGTATACCAATTGTAGGTTACCAACAATACAACAAGCCACAGTACAAGTAATAAGGAAATAGTTTAAAATGGTCAAACAAGGGTTGAAAAAAGAAAGCGATTTACAAAAAGTGAAAAGATGAGGCAGAAATAAAAAGGATGGACCAGAAACTCTTAAACTACAGAGCGTCAGGGAATAGAGCGAAAAGCGTTAGGAAAAACTCAAGAAAGGAGAAAGGCGCAGAATCGGTTTATATTCTATCCAGCAGGGCTCTATTAGTAGTTTTGAAACCCCCACGGAATGGCCCCTTTTCCAAGGCGTGTTTTTCCTTCTTCTGGCAGAGAAACAAAAGAGTGCAACGAAAAATACAGAGACCAATTGGCAGCAAGCAGCGGAGGGGCGAAAAAGACGGAAGGGGGTGGCGGACCCTGGGGTGGGCCGAGCTTCTTCCCCCACCCAGGGACCGGGGAACCCCAAGACTGAAAACTGAAAATAAAACAGACGTCAGCTCCCTTTTTCTCTGTCTCCCACTCGTGTGTTTGTGCTGCACAGGTGACACCCACCCCACTGGCGTTTCCGGGTCTATTTCCTTTTGCCAATTGGTCCACGCTTTAGCTGTCTGTGCTTTTCTGCCGTCAAAAAAGACGGTCCCGGCAAAAAAGACAATAAACTGCAGTGCCACAATAAATGTTGTGCCTCGGCCACAAACACGGACAAGTGGCAATACACGCAAACTGCGAAAGAAAGCGTGACCGAGATTTCCAATCTGGCCCGGAACAGCGCTATCAATTCCACCAGCTGGTGGAACAAAAGCGCAATTATCTTCAACCGGTTTTCGGTCCTGGCCATTCGTTTCTTGGAATCTGGTTGGCTGCAAGAAACAAACATAAAAGCGACGAACGGAGAGCAAGGTGCTCTCCTGGTTTCCTGTTTTGCCAAATAAACGACTGAAAAACACACGTTATGCACTAGAAAGGAACCTTGTGCATATGGCCAATAAAATTCTGCTGAAGTGGACTACAAAACTGCAAGCGTCCAAAGAAACCTGTCTTTTTTAGCCCCATCCAATAGCGATCGAATGCGTATCGTGATTGGTTCGAACGCCTTGACGTTGCCAAGGAATTAAGAGCCAATTCTTTTTGCTCGTTCTTTTCAAAACAGATTTGTGCACAAGCATGTGCTTGAAGCGCGAGTTCCGAAAAATTGTTATTGCCGATGACTGTTACAAAGTAGAAAGAACGCCTGGGCAAATACAAACACGTTTCGGTTATGCAACACAAATGCCCGTCTGCGCAGTTTTGTTGGCTGTGTGAAAGCTCAGCATTGTGTTTTCGCTGCGCAGACTTCTGTTCGCAAAATTGTTTTGGGAGCGAAAAGAAAACGTGTGTTTATGTATGGCGGCATTATCGAGAATAAGCGGAAACTCGCGTTCAGTGTGCGTTAATTTTACAACTGCAGAATTTTTATGCCAGCTCTGACTTTCAACCAAATGTAGCTCTCCTCAGAATGCAATATCGCTCTGAGAAGGGGTCTCAAAACTCGGATTCAGCTTTTTATTACATGTTGCTACTTTTCTCACTCTGCCAAGTGGAAGCGGCCAATTCAGCGTTGGTGACGCTGTCACAGCTCGGCAGCATATTATTTTGCATATTATTTTGCTGCTGCTGCAGAGAATCCTTCCCAGCATGCATGTGCTTATTTGCAAAATTGGCACAACAGTTCTTTTTTTGGCTGACTTTTTACTATACACGCAAAATTGCATGCCTGACACATGACTTTTTCACTTGCTGTCTGCGCCTGCAAAACCGTCGCAATTTTGTTGCCTCTTGTGAGTCAGGTGCCAACCTCCTTCCTTTTTCAATCCTCCGTGTCAACAACATTCTCCCATCGCGATTTTCTTATCTAGCATTTGAAGAACGTGCCCAATCAATAGCCCCGCCAATCTTGTGTTATTGTTATTAGCCGGTAGGGGAGCGTCTGCGTTTCAAATAAAGAAAAGGCGGCGAATGCGTTGGTCTGGGTAATTTAGTTATTGGTCCGATTTTGCAAAAAGTAACCGATGGAATCCTACATTACAGAATGGATTTACCTCGTATGATCCGGCACCAGAGTTTAATTCGTCCATCTGCCGGATTGTCACCTGGCGTTTTTTGTATTTTACTTGTAAATCCTCGGTATTATAATGTGAGCTTTCTATTTTCTATCGATTTCCTCGTTTTGTGGTTACCTAACCGGAATTCACAATGTGGAGCTTATCAGCACCTTTTTATTCACATTATTGTTTTACTTGCACGGTAGCCAGCTGCATCCATTATCAGTAGCTGTGAAACGAGCTAGAACGATTGCCTTTATTGCATATATGCTCAATAGTGGCACAAAAAGCTAATGGCAATCTCGTGGGAGTTGGCAAGTCGGTCTAATCCCGAGTCCCACAAAATGTAATGTATATTTTGTTAAAACATCGAGAATTTGGAGTGTCTAAAAAGGAGTAGATCTGCAAGACAGATTACGAATCTGTCATGATAATCCAAATGATAGGCTCTCTATTGGCTCATAAAACAACTATAATGGCGCTACCGGAGTTCTGACCATCCATCTCCAGCGTCACTGGTTCCAGGATCGGATGAAATGATATCAGCCAGTGACATAAAATCCGTATCGTCAAAGTCGTGGTCCCGAGGTCTCACAAAGTTGCCTAGCGTATCCCGAGTCGGTGCAGGTTCAACACGCACCTTGCGCACAAGCAACACGACGCCGTCCTCGACAGCTGCACCCAGCGCCTCAACAAGCACACGCGAGTTATTTTCGTCAGCTACAGCAATGTCGCCAGCAATAATTTGTGGCCGCTGCATAAACCGGAACGTCTCAAACTGCACATCCGTTGCTTCAGACAGACGTTGTAGGTACGCTGCCACGGTCAATAGGTCCTCAGCAGCAACTAGCTTCAAGAACGGAATTTTGGCAACGTCACTCGTATCGACATCCAGCAGGCTACTGATTGATCCTGTGGCAAATACGATGACCGAACTGTTGGGACGCCGTCCAGTCTCCTCGGTCTCGATGGTGGTAACCTGCGGGTGCTCGAGCACAAACGCGACCTTTGCACGCTTGTTCTTGACAACAAACGTCGATCTGTCGCGGCTACGCCGACCCGACCGTCCCTTTTTTACCGCAGTCTCGGCTGCCTCTTGACGGGAAGCATCCACTTGTGCCATCTTACGATCAAGTATCTCTACTTCAATTTCCGGACGGCTGACAAACGGCACCTCGGGGAAAGTCGTAACAACAGCAAGCACACACGTATCGGTTTTGAAACTGGTGACACGGCATAGCACGGGATGCTCGTTATGGTCATGCAAGTAAATATACATGGTGAATATACTGGCTTCATCGTCAAACGAAACATCCTCATCCTCGTCGTCGTTGTGAGTAAAGATCCGCGAGTACTGCTGAAGGCCAAACGTATCGGCCACAGTCAGGCGCTTTTCCTGGCTAGCCAGAGACGCTGGCGTGTACCCGAGTGCTGGACGAACGCCACTCGAACAGTACAAGATGCTAGCCATCGGCGTGCGCTCATGGAGCCCGATAAAAGTGGCCCGCTTAACTGATTCGTCGCCGTCTGGAGGAATCATTTGGTTATTTTTCTATTGCGAATATGATAAAGGACAAAAGTGTATTTGTGAAAGCAGGCCGAAAACGTGGATTTAAAGGTGATACCTTACAATTGTTTTCGAGAAAAATTGTCATATTGTGCATGTCTGCTTTTCTAAACTCAGCATCTCTGCACGGAAAATCATCAATTCGCATGATTGCTCAATGTGTGGTATTTCCGGGGAGAAGATTCGCATTTTATACATGTTGTTGACAAGCATTGGGCACAGAACCAGCTCACTCGCGACACCATTGCCCTGGATCTGACGCTATATTAGGCAACAAGTCGCAATTACTTGTCAAACCGAGATATATCAAGCAAACGGTAATCAACATGCAGGATAAAACACGTGATGAATCAGGTGAATATCAACCTTCTCCACTTTTAGTTGCAACCGTAAAGTTGTTCTCTTCCTTCCCACGCGTTTATTAAATACGTATTTTATTCTGAATTTCACAAAGGTTGGGCAAATGGGCTGCTGTCAGTCAACCACAACAGCAGCCGGCTCCGAAGGTGCACGGACGGACCTGACGCCACAACGAGAGGCCGAAAACTACGAGCCACTACCAGTCTGCACAATAGACTTTGGACACACAACAAGGTGGGCTTCAGAAGAAGCAATGACCCAGACGCAGCTCGAGCGCAAGCGGGAGGAGTTTTGGGACACAGCGCCAGCCTTTGAGGGCCGGTTAGAGGTGTGGCAGGCACTGCGGCTGGCATGCGACAGCGACGATAGACAGCTTGCGCATGCCATACTGGCGAGTGCTGGTGCCACCGTGCCGTCCCTACGAATAGTCGACGGCGTTTATGACGATCATGGTGCATGCTATACAATTCCGCAATACTGCTTGTCTGAGCCCACAAATCTGATTTCTGACCGTGCGGTTGAAGCAGCAAAGACAGTTGATGCGCAGGCGAGTATGGACAGTGGGCTGCGTACGGCCGTGGTAGGCAGCCCGTCGGTTGCTGCACTGAGCTCGCCGATACCCATATACAGGTATGATTCAGACAGCACATCGATCATGTCTGCATCTCCGCTGTATCCGCAGGGCAGCAGTGATATGGTCCACAAGCCGATCAAGGTCCGGCTATCATCGGGCGCTGATGTTAGTGCTCGACTGACACCCGATATGACTGTTGCTCAGCTTGAACAACAGCTACGCGATGCGGGCCACTTGCCTGCTGGCCGCGCGCGGTTTTTCTTTCTTGGGCGGCTGCTTTCTCCCGAACTTATACCGGCCCGCGATCTGCACTTGACCAAGCATGTTATTTTGCAAGTATTAATGTGTTCATAATAATAACCGTTCTCCTATTTGGCAAGTGACATTTAGCTGCAATTTTATTTTTGTAATAAAGTTTATAGGCAAGTCTGCTGAGACTAGTTACATTACCAAGGAATATTACATATCCACTGTAGAATTTTTAAGCATACATGGGTGATTGTGATATTCTGCAACTTTAGGATACTTGACTCCACAGAGTTTACATTTGATATAAAGTTGGTCCATAGTTAAAAGTAATTTGATTGATGTTGTTTTATTTAAATGCGGAAATTTTGCATCCATATAGAAATAACTTTTCCTCTTTGCCGCGTCTGTAGATTTATAAATACTTTTCCGTTAGCACTTCAAGGGTAGCAAGCCATATGAGTCATTTTATGTAACTGAAAAGTCCGACTTTTCAAAATACATAGTTTATTCATCATTGGATCACACGTGTGCATGTAGAAACTTTCTCGTGTAAAAAACTTTCCCCCGCAAATTGCGCATTGGTGCATGATTGTGGCTATAAATGGTAGAGTATTAAAAGTGCCTGTTATTAGTAGCTTTAATATTTAATGGTTGGTCTTTGGTTGAAATGTGAATTCATAAAGGCAGAGAGCTTTATATTGCTTGGTTTTGTACATCCAAGCTGGTCAACTTTCTTGGCATGTTTATTTTGCTATTGTAAAATTAAAAAAAAAACAGCTTTCAAACAAACAGGTCATCTGCTCACTAGTAAACACCCCTAACAATGTTTATAAAGTTATGGTCTTGCAGATATGAAGTGAATAAGGTGCATCTGCAGCAAATTGTTGTCCACATAATGCGCAATTCGTGTACTTTGGTCTCGACTGTGCGTTATTTATCATTGTTATTAAACTCTTATTTTAACTAATACTAAATAAAACGTTAACGGCATGGTTTCCGCAACAGCTTTTATACTAACAGTGAAAAGTACTGCACACAAATATATCTACTATATTCACATTGAACACTGAATTTTATTGTATTGGTAATGTTGAATAAATGTTGACATTATACAATTAGAGCAGACTGGTTTCCAAATATGTCAGTGAATGCTATATTTTGCACCAAAATATGTGTGAAATAAACATTTCATGCTTATAAAACACCTCGCTACAAAACGTACATATGTATACGTCATCGTTCTGGCACGTACTAGTATCTTCAAGAGAGTTAGTTTGATACATTACAGGCAAATAATATTCTTAATAATAGCTGAACCGATGCTGTTAAACTCGATTGACAGAGGTAAAGTTTGTATTGCAAATTCCAGGATGGCCAAGTGAAAAGCAAAGTAGAGTGAATAGCTATCTACTGTCAGGGAAAATAGGCGAAAGGCTCATTCACCTTTTATAGTCTGCGAGGAGAGGCGTGTTTGCCACTAGCCCCCTTTAGTTTACCTTTTCACTGGGAAAATCCATGTTGGATCTCCAATGTTGGCTTGGCACAGCGGCTTGCCGCCCATATGACATGTCTATCACAACAAGCCTCATTTTTGCCTTTCTCTAGTCCTGGACTATATACTGGCTTGAAGTTCCAATGCCAGCTCAACAACCCCGACCAATAGCTGTGATCGCAGATTTATAATTTTTTACCATTTATGTTTCAAAGACAATAAAACAAACGAGTCCCTTCATTTAACTGTGAATGCTGAAAAAATAATAAGACTTGCATATAGTCGTTCCTCCGTTAAACCAGCATAATCGTTAATATATTGTTTCTGACATTTCTCCTAAGAATTCGCAGGTTTTTCACTAGCTTTAGGACACTTGTGTCTGAGAATTAATTCTAGCGCATTAAACTTTTTGCCACAACGTGCACATTCATACGACATTGGACCTAACGGTGGTCGATAATTGGCATCGCTCATTGTTAGTAGCGCTTTAAAAATGTACGCAGGGTGGTGACGTTAATGAATACAAGCAGAAATGCCGGGTATAGTTAAATAAGAAAAGTATATCTGTTAGGAGAAGAAGGGCATAACGAAGCTGCAAAAATTAGTCTTTTATATTTATCACATAAGCAGCGAGCCGTTGTGTCGAGCTGGCATTGAGAATCAAGCTGATCTTTCTTGGCATAAGCATATAGCAATGGGAGGCTTGTCTATGATGAGCGGCTTAGTGTAGGAGGCAAAAGTGCCATCCACACTACACTCTAAAATGGAAGAAGACAGAAAGCGACTGGTACTGTTCTTTTCTTTACCAAGAATAAATATTATAAAAATAGTTTTCTTATTGCTTGATATTATATATTCAGGTTTGTCAAATGATGGAAATAACAATCCACTGTCAAAGTAAACATTAGCTTATACACGCACCCTCCTACCAATAGTTACTATATTATAGGGCAGCAATTGTGTGTTGAATAGTCAAATCCTTCGTCAAATGGATGTCCACATAAATGGCAACTTGAATGGAGAGGTGCCGCCTGTGTATTATTGATCATTTTTATTATACTTTTAAATTTCAACAACAGTTAACTGCACTCTAAAACATTGTTCCCGCAACAGCTTATATACTAACGCCATAGGACATTGCACACTAATATAGTCACAGCATTCACATTGAATACTAAATTATAAAGTCTATTCATTATTGAATAAAAGTTGACATTGTATAATTAGCGCATACTGGTTATCAAAATATGTCAGCAAATGTTACTATCCACACGAAAGCTTGTGAACAATAAACTCATCCTCTCTATAGTAAATCTGGCTACAAATAGTACATTGATATACGCCATCAATTTTGCGCTCACTAATAGTACCGAGAGAGTTAATTTGATTCATTATAGACAAATAATAACTTTTAACAATTGTTAAACTGTAGTTGTAAAAATCACTTGGAAGAGTTCAAGTTTATATAGAACTGTTAATGGATGGTAAACTCATTCAATGAGATCACTGTAAATTTCCAACCTATCCACTTAAAAACACATGGTAGGGGTATATTACAATTGTACTATTTTGACGGCTCAATACAATGTTTAATTGGAGTCATTTTACAGATATATTATTTGACGAATATGATTTTTAATTAGTGATCAGTACGTTGATTTGGAAAACGTAAACTTCAATTGTATTTTATAATTAAAAATGACTTTTAATATAGAAAGTGCATAGCGTAATATGTGTGGTGCCCCAATTGGCAACCAATATTCCATAATTGTAGAGTTGTCAACTAGCATGACTAATCATGGGGTGCATATAAGTAACTGAGCGGCCCATATACTTCCCTCGTTTCTTTAGTGGGTTTTGATTATACACTTTAATCTCATTTCTTAAACTCCATGCACTTGTGACTTTCAAATGCAAAAAGTGTGTAAAGTACTATTCCACAATCTTTACACATATAATAAGGCGCCATATGAATTGGAGGTAGATGGTTACTTTCCATGTGCAAATTATACAAAACAGCTTGATGCTTGAAACTCTAACAACTGCGTTTAAATTTATTCTATAAAGAGTAATGAGGCGTATATTCGTAAAGCTTATAGGCTAATACTAATATTTAAGCGTATTTTGTATATATGTATAGAAATGGGTTAGCCTGTTTTGAACTGCAAAAGCAATTACAGGTAATCCTTATTGTATTATAACGCTCTGCATGGGTTTGAATATATTTTTAAATGCAAACGGAATGAAGGATTTTGAGTTATACTAGTGCGGGCTCTTCACATTCGTTACATGTTTGAACCTGACAATATTGTATTATATGCTTAATTCGTGTCCACCACATTTGTTATGCATAACGTTTAAAAGCCATGTACGCATTCACAATTGCAATTAATTACATATCAAGCGGTTGGCTTTAATTTACAGTGCAGCCAACGAAATTACCCTGTTTCGCATTACAAGTGCATATGATACACGCGTTTGCAAAGTTAGAATGTAGTTGAATTGCAAGTCAATACAGAAAACGCAAAACTTGTAGTGGTTTGCATTATCCCTGGATAGCTCTTAATAATAACTCCTTATTGTAATTTTATTTTCTAAAGGCAAATATGAGTGTTATGTGCACCTTGGTGGCTAAGCTGGTCTTGGTGAAAGAGGCCATATATTCAAATAATAACATCTGCTAGTTCTCACTCCTTATTATATACTCTCGCGCATAACAATGTTAGTCGAATTCCTAGGTTTATTTATTTGGCTCACTCTTAAAAATAATTACTCAAATGGGGAGCCGCACATATGCATTGAAGCTTCAGTTACTTCGGAAAATGATTTTCCACATTTATCACAACGCATATTGCCAAATCTTGACAGTGTGTTATTTATCATTGTTATTAGATATTACTTTAATTACTAGTCAATAAAACTTTAAGAGCATAGTTTGGGCAACAGCTTTTATACTAATCGAGTAGCATACTGAACACTACTATAACGACTATATTCACATTGAACACTAAATATCAAAATGGACACAATATTGAATAAAGTTGACATTGTATAATAAGCGCATATTGGTTATCTAAACATTTAATGATTGCTAGAATATGCACAAAACTTGTGATCCAAATACTCTTCGCGCGTATATATTTCCTTACTACAGTACTTGCATTCGTATTCGGCATCGTTCTTACACATGGTAATAGTATCAAAAAACTATTTAAATACAATTTAAGCTAATAATATGATTTAACAACTGTTGAACTGTTGTTGTAAAAGTCAATTGGCAGAGCGGCAGTTTATATAATAGCCCATTGCAGCTAGCCTACACTGTGTATTTATATTGCAATTGTAGTTTTTGACATCATCATTATGCAGAGAGTATACAACAATGCTTACAGTAGTAAATAACTTCAGCTTATTTTACTATAGACTTGTAATATCTAAAGCTTCACGATAATATGATGTATATTTGCAACAAGCTAATATTTCAAAACTACGTTGTTAACAAGTTTGGGCTTTGAAATGTCTACAATTGACACTTTTAAACACTGATTGTATTTACTACATTTTTAATTGGGTTTTGTACAATGGCATTTATTAACCAAATGAGAGTGATAATCGGTATTTAGTGCAATAGATAAAACTCACACAGTAACAGTGTGCTCTAGGTGAGAATCCCAGAGTTTGTGGTGAATAATAAATACTGTTGACTGGTATATTTAATTATTTAACTGTTTTATTTAAAGTGACCAGTGTTATTAGCACTTGTGTTTTTTAAAGTCAAAATATGTGTATGATTTTGTCTTGCACTTGTTACATATCCAATATGCCTCTCCTTTAGTTGGATTCATTTGGCCAAAGGTTATGTGCTCAAATAATACAAAAGCTTGCTGTGTGAAAATATAGACTGTAAAGTGAAAATATATTTTATAAAGTAGTGTAGCTTGTTCTCTTTATAGCTGATTGGCAAGCGTAATCATTTAAATACAATTTGCTTTGATGTATGAAAACTGGTTAGCCTGATATGGCTCACATTAACTATTAAAATATTTTACTTGATTATTAATAGACCATATTCATTCTATAATTATGTAATTGTAGAGCGCATAACAGTCATAAGTTTATATACTTTTATTACATAATGTACCATGGAAAGGCATGTCAAAATAATTGTGCCTGGACATATACGCAATTGAATATATTGGCAAACACAAAATAAATGCTTCATTTTGTGCTATTTCAGCAAGGGCCATTCTTATATGTCACAGATGCATACAATACGCAAGTGAGCGTTGCTGATCTGTTCCTCTGTAATGCTAGCATACCACCTAAGCGTAAAGTGTATCATTGTAACTGTTATTGCAAACTTTAATCTAAGGAACACACATGTTAATCGGCAATTACAAGCACACTTGTGTGTGAGAAAGTATTCTTGTAAATCAAGCTTTTAATTCCAAACAACACATTTATACAAAATTATAGCTAATAATTAAAAAGTATTAGCAGTGTCCATTATTAGTAACTTGGAAGGTTAATGTTTAAACTTTAGTTGAATAAAAGCGAATATTGTTGCTCCATTATGTAGTAAACAGGTTCAAAGCATACATTTAAAACTCGACAAAGAAAAATGCATATAAGCCGCGCTGTTCCTTAATTGCAACATACCATTATTATTTGACAAATGCTGCTTGATGACCCAGCAGTAATGTAGCTAGTTTTATTTGGCACTACTCAGGGCACTACACTTGTGATTTACCATTGCCTGATTAGTGTAAAAGAATTCCTGGCACCTGTAACATATCCAATGATCTCCTCTAATTTTAGGCATTTGGTTTATAGTTATGTGTGCAAATTATACGCTATAGCTTGCTGTGAAAAATATAGTGTGGGAATTGAATATATTATATAAAGTAATGTAGTGTGTTTTCCATAAAGATGGTAAGCAAGCGTTGCTGTTAAATGTAATTTACATAGATGTATAGAAATATGTTTGCCTGAATTAGCACGCAAGCGTTATTGAAAATAGCATAATATGATATTCTACCATTCATACAAAATTCATAAACCACATTAATTGTACAATTCTGCAAAAATGTTGCGCTCAACAGTCATAGGCTTGATTATATTGCTATCGTAAAAATAAGACAACAACCTTTAGCTAAAGAAAAATCTGCTCACACTTGCAACCACCGAACAATAGCTATAAAGTTCAGGATTAACAAGAATGATTCCAAAAAGTTGCCGCATCAGCAAATTGTTGTCCACATAACTTGCAACTCGTATATGGTTTTCTTGTCTGTGAGTTATTTATCATTATTATATATAAATTTTACTTTAACTGATACTAAATAAACCATTAGCAACATAGTTCTGGAAACGTCTTTTATACTAACATCATAAGACATTGGATACAACTATATCTACTATATTCACAATGAACGCTAGCTTTCGTAGCATAGACAATATTGAATAAAAGTTGGCATTATACAATTAAAGCATATTGGATACCAGCATTATGCCAGTTAAAGAAGTCTTTCGCATCGATACTCGTGCTCAAGAAACTCATTACGCTTGAGGAATGCCGCTAGACAATATTTACATATGAACAGTTCAATATCCTCCCACATATTAGTATATTCAAGTGAATTAGTTTGATACATTAACGACAAATAATATTCTTAACAATTGTTAAACCGGTGCTGTTACAATTGATTGGCAGAGATAAAGCTTATATAGTGACATTAATGAATGTATGCAATGATGTAAACCTATTCAATGTGAACTCTGTTTAAAACGTATTAAAATAAACCCACAATGCGGGTGTATATTACAATTGTACTTTTTGACAATCCACATATTTAAATAGTATAAACTAATGCGTCCATTAACTATTGTATAATAGTAAAATGTAATAATATGTTGTGATGAACTTGTGATATCTAAAGATACACAGCAATGTATATTCTGGATATTTGCTACCAGCCAATATTTCAGAACTATGCTGTTAGCAAGCGTAGGCTTTAAAATGTCTACAATTGACACTTTTAAACACTGATTGTATATACAATATTAGTTTAACGGAGGTATTGTAGAATAACATTTATTAGACAATAAGAGCGATAATCAGTATTTAGTAAAATAGATAAAGCTCATAGTAACAGTAATAAATGATTCCAATTTTTATATTCTATGATTTAATTGTTTTATTTAAAGCGCATAGTATTCTTAGCACTTGTGTCTTTTAAAGTCATAAAATGAGTAAAGTCTCATTTCGCACTTTTCACATGGCCAAACTTTTTGTTCTTCAAATGAATCCATTTGGTCAAAAGCTGTGCGCGCAAATAATGCAATATAACTTGATGCATGAAGCTATAAACTGTGAGGTGAAAATATATTTTATAGTGTTGTGGCTTGTTTTCTTTATAGTTGGTTGGCAAACGTAGCCATTTAAATACAGTTTGCTTAGGTGTATGGAAATTGGTTGACCATATATGGCACAAATTCATTATTAAAATATTTTACCTGTATATTCATTCTCTAATTCAGTAATAGTGGGGTGCTTAGCAGTCATAAATTTCCTTCTTTCAATTGTATAATGTACAATTAACGGGCTTGACAAACATAAATAGAATTGATAGGGTTCGAGCTAGCACAGTGAGAGCTATCCATATATATTTGCGTTACAGATGCATACATTACATGCATGAGCATAGTTGAAATACAGACTGGCCATGTAATGTGCTTAGTAGTTACAAAATCAAATAACAGATTAACAAACTAATAAATATTAAAAGCCAATGAAGCTGGATGTGCAGTCTGTTATTACTAAAACTATTTGGCAAAGTACTAACCTGGACGCTGACAGACTGCGAATAAACGACATGTGTTTATTTGACAAACAGAATTAAACTTGTTCACTGTCCTGACCTTCTATTTTTTTGTCAAACAAGGGGCACTCGTAGTACCAATGCCAACGAATATTTTTCATAAACTCGATTGGTTTGAAACAGTAACGGCATTTGTACGGGCGAGCGTGAAGCTCATTGTTTTCGAGTTGATGGCACGGCATTGGATAGTGTAGATATCGAGGCAGCGCAACGTATAAAGGGGTTTGTCAGTAAATTTTATAACAAAAAATAGGCAGTTGGAGAGACAGAGGGGACGCTTGGCGTTTTATAAACCCGCAGTATGCGTTTAAATTTACTTTTGAGATCTACAATAGCGATCTTTGCAGACGACCAGCAAACAGATCTTGAGAGCTGAATGTGAGAGATTGCAAACATTAGTGTAATCCACTTTTAATTAAAATTTAATGAACGTACTAAAACCAGTACTATTTGGGGCAAACGTGTAGCTCGGTTTCGACAGAGTAAATATAACGCTTGCCACATTTGGGGCAGCAACCGGGATAGCTCATGACAAACAAAATTTTATTCCAACTAGAGAAAAAGAAAGTTGTGTAAAGTTGGGGGAAATGGTTATTTCATAGAAATGTATGTCAACAACAACATGGGCGGTTTCTCCTCGTTATTTATACGGCAGAAATTGATCAGGTGTCTGTTTGAACAATAGAAACGGATTTATTTAGGTCGGCCTTTGCATTCGTGAATCCAGTATTCTTCCAGTTTTATAAACAAGATTTCGCATTTTTTGCAGGTCATTTCCGTAGTCTGCAAACGATGAGGCGATGAACGAAAAGGAGTCATTTTAGGAGGGGCTTGGTTTAATTACAGAGATAGTGTATATTTGAGAACAGTTTAAGATATTTTGCAACTAAACACATCTACAGACTAGCTTATATAGGACAGAATAGGCACATTTTGCTTATTTTGCAATTGTAGCCCAGATAAAAGAGAATAAACACTAATGCACTATTTTTCACTTTAAAACACAATAGCAAAATGTGAAAATTATCTGTCACTTTTTGTGTTTCAGTAGAGGCAGTCATGGGTCCAGTACGATGTGTCTGACAGGAATAGCATGTTACAGTGAACGCACTCGATGGGGTTTATAGCAGGCATGGCTGAAGTATTTGGATTAGGCATTGTTTAAAGTAAGAGGTAGGGATAGAGAAAAGCGCAGTTTTATATTTGAAAAAGGGAGGGACACGAGCGGACTTTTATAGCATACATTGCCACAGGAGTCAGAGAAACGAAAGCCACCTGTGGCGGGATGAGCAACGAAAAAGGGCAAACGCAAATCAGGCGATGATTAGCATTAAAAATTAATGCAGGAAATAGAGCAAGAAACGGGGCACACATTTTACAATATTTAAACTATATAAATACTAGGTAAACATTCTTTTGTATTTAGTAGGAATGGTTACTGTCCTAGATTGTGTTTCAGGGAGAACCCACGAGATTACAAGAATTTATTGGGCGGTTTGGTCACGAGGAAAGGGGGGATTTGCGATCAAAGAAAAGGAGAGGTTCTTTATTTTTACCTGCAGCGTTTAGTCTTTTTTATTCTATTTTTGTCAATTGGGTAAATTCAGACAACACATCTTTAGGTTTTACCGCAGCGACAACTTGTATTAGGCGAGAATACGGGAGAAAACAATGTCGGCAAATGGCGAGTACAGCGAAAGCGAAAAGCACGCGGGGTCGCAAACATCAACTTCGCTGAGTTTCGTGTCGCCGTCAACCGGGGCTGGGCAAGTAGACCTGACAGAAATCGACGGCGGTCTGCATATGCTCTTGGAGCGGTCGCGAGGCAGCCTGAATTCATGCAAAGAAGCCGTGGTGTTCTTGAAGAGCCGGGCCAAAGTCGAGGAGGACTACGGGCGAGCGCTGCAAAAGGCGGCGCAGCAGACGGTTCGGCTGATGGACAACGGAAGCAAAGCGTCGAGCGGAATGAGCACGCAACAAGCAGCGTGGCAGCGGCTAGTAGAAGTGCACGAGCCGCTGGCGGCGAACCGCATGAAGTTTGCTATAACGTTGTTTGAGATGTCCGAGTATTTGGGCAATTATGTGAAGACCAAGGAGAACGTGCGCCGCAAGCTAAGGGAGACCGAGCAGCGGTACCAACGTGCCATTGATGAGTCGCAGCAGCTGCTCGACAAGGCGCGGTCAAAGTACGATATGCAGTGCGCCGAGTGGGAGAAGCTGCTCGTTCGGTGCGGCGACAGCAAGCAGGCCGAAACTGGAGCGGCTGTGCCGTCCATACACTCGACCAATAGCAGGTCGGCCAAGCACGTGGGCAACGCTGTGTCGGGCATCATCTTTGGCAAGCACAAGCCGACGCTCGAGTCGCTGGACCGGATAACCCAAGAGGCAGGCGTAAAGGCAAAGGTGGCCAACGAGGCGTACAAACGACTCTTGCAGCAAACGAACGCTATGCGCCGTGACTTTTACGACGTGCAGCAGCCCAAAATCTTGGCCAGCGTTATGGGGCTGGTGGAGGAGGTCGACCAGTTCCTAAAGTTCACTCTGGGAAAGTACGCCTACACGTACGAATCGGCAGTGCTGGCCGACGCGATTACGCTCAAGCCGATGGACTCTCAGGTCGGCATGGTCGAAATGGTCGGGGATATCGACTCCAAGGCCGATCTGGACACGTATGTGCAGGCTGCCATGGCGACCACCGCCCGCGTGGACCGTGCGAGCATCCCGTACCGAGAGTACCGCATGTCGCCCCGAGCCCGTTTGTACGCCAACCCTCGGCCAATATTCGGCGTGTCCCTGCATGAACAGCTTGCCCGAGACGCACGGCGCGTGCCCCTTGTGGTGGTCAGATGCACCGAAGCTGTGGAGGCGTTCGGGCTGCAAAACGAGGGCATTTACCGCCAATCAGGCCAGAGCTCGCAAGTCCAGCGCCTGCGCTCCGAGTTCGACCTGGACGCCGAGCACGTCGACTTGCACGCCAGCTCATATGCCTCCGACATCAACAACATCGCCAGCGTGCTGAAAATGTACTTGCGTGAGCTCCCCGGCGGTCTTGTTCCGCAAGCCCAACGCACAACCATGCTTGCGCACTTTTCAAGCGAGCCCGTTCACTCGGACTCTGAAGGAGAGCTCGAGTTGGCTCAGAAAATCAGCGGATTGGCGGCAAGCATTCGGGATATGCCGCAAGTCAACCGAGACACACTTCGTTGCTTGCTTACGCATTTGGACAAGGTGCAGGCGTTTCAAGAGTACAATATGATGAACTCGGAGAACTTGAGTATTGTGTTTGGTCCGACTATTTTGCCGCCGCTTGATAATGCACCGTCGAACGCTGCATTGGATATTCGGAGATCCGCTCGTCTTGTCAAGTTTATCCTCGATAATCGCCGTGCCATCTTTGATGCCCTATAAAATGAATCAATATATATCATTTAAATGTTGATTGTGCGCTCATGTTTTTAATCTTCGTTTTAACAGCTCATTTCTGGTTCCATTCAGTAATATATAGTTTATCGATAGCGTAGTGGCTTTGAAAGGCAATTATTATTAGCAACTTTTGACTTGAAATATAATAAATGCTAGTTAGGTGACGCATACGATAAATGCTAGTTAAAAGTCGCATAAAAGGAACAAAACAACTCAATATTTCTTCCTTCCCTTAAGATCTAACTCGTAATTTCCACAAATAATACAAAGGTTCTACGTATAAAAATGATGTTACTTTACAGGGACGTGGTTACGGTTAGAGATGTAGCATGGACCAGAAACACTGGAGGCAATCCACTCGCCAAGGCATCAATGTCGCCCAAATACGCTGCCGCCCGGTCACCATCCTCTGACGTTCCAGGCTCAGGCGCCTGCAGCGTGGTGAAGATCAGCCGCGTACCGTCTTGACTGTGCCGCCGCATAAGCTCATTCAAAATGCTGTTCTGCGTCGCCACCTTCATATCGTTAAACTCCAGCTGCTGCTCCAGTTGTGGAAGAAGCACCATATTGCCCACTTGCCTGCTTTCCACCTGGCCCACATCACCCGTAGACTGCAAGTCACGCCGGCTGCGCTTGCCCTTTGCCTTTGCCAAATTGCCCAACCCTGTGGAAGCAGCATCATTGGATGTGGCCCGGAGAGATCCAAATGTGCGCGCGTAAAAGTTGGACAGCACCATTGACCCGTCCGACCGGCGCCGCGGTGACGCCATGTCGGGCGTGTTGAACAGCAGCCCGTCCAAATGCATCTTGTTCATTGTTCGCTGCGCACTCTTTCTCCGCCACCCCCGCTGCAATGACTGGAATGGCTGCAGTGGATGCAAGGGCGTGGCTCGGCGAGTCTGGTCGCTCGAGCTATCCGACTCGGTCTCTGAGCTATCGCTGCTGCTGCTGGACCGTGTGGCAGATTGCGAGTCGATGCGTCGAGTTTCGTAGCGCATCGGCATTGGCAGATTGACGCGCATGCTGAACCCGCCTGGTGTCGATGGCACTTGCGCAGCTCCACGCGGACTCTGTGGCGAAATACCCACTGGCACAGCATTCGACGGCACTGCGTCCCGCGCACGCTCTGCGCCGCAGTCTACCGCGTCGTCGTATGTCTGCAGACCGGCGCCTTGCAAGTAATGCACGTGCAGCTCAGCGTCCACCCGCAGGTCGCGCAGCAGCTTGGCCACACGGCGCGACTCCTCGGCCACGTCGCCCTGGTGCTCGACAAAACACATTACGCGAAGCACAAAGCGCTTGCTCCAGTACGGCACCAGGTGCAGCACCGTGCCCAGCTGCAGCACCATCACATACGAGTCAAAGTTTGTCAAATACGCGTCGTGCCGCGAGCTGGTTGCTACCGTCGATGTGCCAATCTGGATCGGCCACAGATCAATGTACTGTTTGGCTGTGCGCTTAGTATTTCCCAACGGTGGCTGAACCACAGAGTTACACCCGTGCACTTCGGGACCCAGATCTAGCTCTGAGAACCCGTATGCCACGCCTACAGCCTTTCCCATAGCCATCACGTCTTCAATGATTCGCACATACGACGGGGCATTAATCGCCTCGTTCAGTCGAATACAGTCTGTCGGCAGCTGCGGCCCGCCATCGCTCGCCAAAGATTCAGGACCGTTGTTCAGGAACCCCAGCACAACAATGTTCGGTCGCATGCCGCCCAGTCCAGCGCCAAACGCAATGCTCCGAGCGCCCTGGTCGTCGCTGCTGGCTATCGTCAAGTTGACAAACGCTTTGACATGCAGCTCATCCACCAGCCGCAGCCACGCTGCTTCCTGCGCGCGAAACTCTGGCAGCATTTCGTGAAAGTCGCCCTTGATTACGTGACCGATTACGTACAGCCCGCCCTTCTTGAGGGCGTTGCAGAACCGGATCAGCCGCAACGAGCTGCGCGGATTGTGCACAAGCAGCAGGATCTGAGGCCGCCAGAACTTTACGTGGTCCTTGCGCAGGTCGAGCCGCAGCATGTACTTGCGGCACTGGTGGTAGATCAGGCTCTGCGTCACATCGCCCCACGCCTTGGGCGCACATGTATAGTGCACATACAGAAACAGCACAGTGACCACGGCGGTGGACATGAGAGCAGACACCACATCAACCACACACATGATTGCAAAGCACCCCAGAGCGCCCAGGCATGCAGTCCACGCCTTAAAGTAGTGGAATGTCGGCCGGAAGTTGACCGACGCCGCCAGCTTGAGCACCAAGCACGCCAGATTGACAAAGGCAAACATGATAAGATTGAACATGGTTGTGAATGGAGCCACAGCGTTGGTATCGCCAACAAAGAACGCCATTTGGCCAAGCACATACGTTGTTAGCACCGCTCGCGTCATGCCGTCGTTGCCTGGACGCTGCTTCAGTGGACGTAGAAACGCAAACAAATCGTCTTTGGCAATGGCCTGCAGAACACTGGCTGACGATAACACACCACTCAGCGTGCTTGTAACACTTGTGATAATGGCGCCTACGGGCACAACAATGGGCAGAATGTTGATCTCCTGCAACACGTTAAAGTTCTCGCGCAGCGTTACTCGCCGAGTGGTTGCGCCCAAGCACAGCACCATTGCCATGTACAGAATAAAAGTGAGCATTACCGCCCACAGCGTGCCTTTGGGAATGGACTTGCTCGGCTTGCGCAGCGACGACGACATGGATGCGCCAGCCATAATTCCAATGCACGCTGGGAATAGCACGCCCAAAACACTGCCAATGGTCTCGCTCGGGCGGCCCTGAGCAATTGGCTGCAAGTCAGGCCACAGGTTCTCACGGAAAGTGGCCATGCTCCATCCGGTGTAGTATACCGACTTTTCTTCATCCACAAACGGACGTTGCACGGCAAACGACACCAGAATCATGCCTGTCGATGCAATAATAAACGTTGACAGAAACGTTGAGGCACGGGCAAACATCTGCGCGCCGGTCAGACAAATGACGGTGCACAGCGTAAACAGAATGGAGCTGTATAGAATGTGCCAGTTGGTGCCTTCAGGGAACATATGCGATACGTCGCCTTGGGTTTGGCCAAAGTTGCTCAGCAGCGGCTCGGTAAAGGCTACGGTGTTGAGCACAGCCGACAGCAGCGTGCCGGCGTAGAACATGAGGCCGATGCTGCCGCCAAACTCAGGGCCCAGCGACCGCGACAGCATGTAGTACGGGCCGCCGCCCTTTACCGTGCCATTGGTCGAAATGGCCGAGATCGACAGCGTCGTCATGGTTGTGGTCAGGTAGCCACACACAAAGCTGGCGGCGGTGCCCACGATGCCCACTTGGCTGAGAAAGTAGCCCATCCGCACATACACTAGAATGCCCCAGATGCTCAGCATGACTGGCAGAAACACGCCGTCCCAGGTGCCCAGCTTCCGCGCGTGCCCGCCTGACGGAATCACCACGTCACCGCCCTTGCGCCTGCCCTTGTGCCCCGAAGCGTCGCCATGCATGCGGCCGTGCACATATTGCGGTGTGTGGTCACTCGCCTCCATTAGGGCTGTCGCCTCGGTGGCCTTGCTGGAGCTGGCCACATTAGCCTCATCTCCTGTGTCGTTCTCATTCGACCCCACTCGTGCCAGCTGCCGCTCCAGGTCGTCGATGTTCGTGCCCGCACGACTCAGAAACCGTGCCATTCCTTGTCCCAAAAGAACAATTGAAAAAGGTAAATACGAGCAGGCTAATTGAATAGTGTATGAGCGAAAAAAATAAAAAGCACAAGTGACTGCTAACACAAGATCAACCACTTTTGGAAAAGCTATACTTTGCCCAGACACACAAAATAGCTTTCGGCCGACTGCTTGCGCGACGCTTTTGGTTTATCAATCTTCACTTTTGCAAACATTTGCCGTAGCCGTTCTCTCAGCTCCAACTCCCCACCGCCCATAAAATGTTTCAGCACAAGAGACCCACCAGAGTGTAAAAACTCTTGGGCAAAGTCCACAACGTCCTCACACAACGCAAGGGTGCGCAAGGCGTCGAGAGACTTGGTGCCGGAAAACGACGGCGCCATGTCCGACAATATAAGAGACACAGGACGGCGAGCGATTGCACTCGCTAGTTGCTGCTTTACGAGACAAGAGAGGAAATCGCCTTGAATGATGTGCACGTTGTTGATGGGCCGTATGGGGAGCAGATCGACGGCCAAAACTCGAGGTACTGGGCTGGGCATACGATGAGCCAGTACTTGGCTCCAGCCGCCAGGCGCCGCTCCGCAATCAATCGCACACACGTGGGGGTCTCGGGGCACCAGCTTGTGCTTGTCCAACATCTCGATAAGCTTGTAGCTACTTCGAGCACGGTACTCAGACGCAGCTGCTGCTCGAACAAACGGGTCACGGAGCTGGCGGTCCATGTACCGTTTGGACGATCCGCCCCGCTTGGCTGTGTACCACCGCACTTGCTTTTGAGACAAAGTACACCGTGACATGATTTACTTACCAAACGACCAATGCACAGGCGCTAAAAATCGTGGTTTTATTTCTGGATTTGATTGATTAAAATATGGGCAGTGTTTTCACAGTAAAAATAATAAATGGAATATTTGCACAAAAGTCTATACTAAAAAGAAGCTTACACCACAGGTCCTGCGGCAATAATCTCGGGGGTCGCCTTATCCGCATACTCCTTAAAGTTTGTCTGGAAAAGCTGCGCCAGCTTGCCAATGGTCTCCCCAAAGTCCTGGGCAGTTCCCTCCCACGCCTGCGACGGATCAAGCACCTTGCTTGGCACATTCGACACACGGGTAGGAATCTGCAGGTTGAACACACCGTACGTCGAGTACTCTGCGCGTTCGAGCTCGCCCGAATGAATCGCGTCGATGATGGCCCGAGAGTACTTTAGAGCAATGCGCTTGCCCACGCCGTAGCGGCCGCCGTTCCACCCCGTGTTGACCAGCCATACGTTCACGTTGTGCTCTTGCATTTTCTGCGCCAGCATCTGCGCGTATTTGACCGGATGCCACACCAGGAACGGCTGGCCAAAGCACGCCGAGAACGTCGCCTCGGGCTCGGTAACGCCCTCTTCTGTGCCGGCGATCTTGGCCGTGTACCCCGAAATAAAGTGGTACATGGCTTGGGCAGGAGTGAGCTTGGACACCGGAGGCAGAACTCCGAACGCATCGCACGTCAGAAGCACAATGTTCTTGGGGCTGCCGCCAATGCATGGAAGTTTGGCATTTGGAATGTACTCGATCGGATACGCACAGCGTGTGTTCTCCGTAATGGACTTTTCCGCGTAATCCACTACCCGCGACTCGTCGTTATAGATCACGTTCTCAAGAACCGAGCCGAACCGAATAGCGTTAAAGATCTCGGGCTCTTTCTCCGCCGACAGATCAATGGTCTTGGCGTAGCACCCGCCCTCAATGTTGAACACTCCAGTGTCGGTCCACACATGCTCGTCGTCGCCGATCAATGGACGCACAGGGTCGGCCGACAGCGTGGTCTTGCCCGTGCCCGACAGACCAAAGAACAATGACACATCGCCGTCCGGACCCTCGTTACACGACGAGTGCAACGACAAAACGCCGGCCTTGGGCATCAGGTAATGCATAACCGTGAATACGCCCTTCTTCATCTCGCCCGCATACTCGGTGCCCAGAATCACCATCTGCTTGCGCTCAAAGCTTATCGCAACGCTTGTCGGGCTGGTCATGCCCTTGGTGAACCGGTTCGCCGGGAACTGCCCTGCATTGACAATGGTGAAATCAGGCTCCCCAAAGTTGGCCAGCTCGTCGGCAGTCGGCCGAATGAGCATGTTGTTCATAAACAGCGCATGGTACGCACGCGCACACACCACACGGACCTTGATGCGGTAGCGCGTGTCCCATCCGGCGAATCCGTCAAACACGTACAGCCGCTCCCGAGTGTTCAAGTAGTTTGTCGCGCGCTCATAGTTGACGGCAAACGACTCTTCCGAGAGCTTCTTGTTGACAGGGCCCCACCACACGTCGTCGACCGTCGACGCCTCCTCGACCACTCGCTTGTCGCGAGGCGACCGGCCGGTCTTGGCCCCAGACCGCGCAATCAGCGCTCCCGTAGACGAAATCGCCGTTCCGGGCTCGTAGCGCAGTGCGTCTTCGTACAACTGGGCTGGCGCCAAGTTGCGACGGATCTTGTTGGCAAAATCAATGCCCTCGGTATGAACAGTAGACATGGTATTAGAAATTGGTAAAGTGCAAGCTCAGGCAGCTATTCGCATCGAATAATAAAGTTGTGAGTATGGTTTGTCGAGGACAGAAAATCCTCCCGAGCCTTTGCCCTTTTATATGCGATATAAAAATCCACGGGGCCTTGTTTTTCGCGTCGGAAAGAACCGCAAATTCTCTTTGAAACACTAATTGCCCTTTCGAGTAAAGCACGGAGCATAGAGCTAATAATAATTGGGTCGACGCCACGGGGAAAAGACCAGCCCCCATGCATTGTCTGTCTGGTAAAACAGCGTCACAACTCCAAGCCAGGGGAATCTGCACGAGCTGACAGGGTGGAAGAAATCGGAACCCCTTGCTCCGTGCCACGTGGTCTTCCGACTGAACAATTGCACCTGGCCTGTGCGCTAAAGGATCGACAAAACTCCTATCTTTTCGTCCTTGGCATGTGTCAAAAAAGGTGCGATTTACGCTGAAATAAGCGTGACAAATACACCCGTGCCAAAATCCATGTTGTGACGCATTTGTGGTAAAATGTCAGTTCTGACATGAACTGGTTGCATGCCATAGACGACTCATCAGTGCACATAGTGAAATTGTTGATAATATTCGTAATATCCACGAGAAAATGTGCTTTGTGCTCGATCGCCAATCGCCAAGAATAGAAAACGCACGGGCCACTGCTCTCCGAATCCCGGAATGCACGTGCATTCCGCCCCCACTCGGGTGCGCTAATTTACTTTGATAAGCCAAACCCCCGCCCTTTTTACTTTCCCAGGGCTTTCCTTTTTTGCTTTGATAAGAAACATAATGTGACAACTGTTGGTCGCATGATCTGCCCAAGTCTTGTTTAAACCAACGCAATCTTCTATCCTTGGAATTTCAAACAGGGGGCATGGAGGAAACCGGGCCCGGAACAAAACACACATGTGGCAATATTCTCCAGCCATAATTTATTACTCACGCTCTTTCACACGCAATTGAGGAATGAGTTGGATTTCCGAGTTGTTCCGCTTATGCGCTGTTTCAAACACTAGAAAAACAGTCACACGGGTCCAATTTCATGTGCCAGCGCTTGGGCCTCCGCCTGGCTAATTGCCTATCGATTGACATGCGTTTTTCCATGGCATCTCTTAAATTAAATAAAAGATGATACTGATAACAGAAAATTATCCTTGAAATTGCGGTTGCTGGAATTGCTGCTGATGTTGTTGCTGCTGAGGCTGTTGCTGCTGGAGCGGTGGTCGCTGCTGCTGGTATATCTGCGGCGCAAACTGTTGCTGTTGCGGATAGTACATTTGCTGCTGCGGTGCCATAACCGGCCGTTGCTGCTGCGGAACCATACCTGGCTGTGAAACCATACCTGGCTGCGGTGCCATAATCGGCCGCTGCGATACCACGCCTGGCTGCGAACCCATGCCTGGCTGTTGCTGAACCACGCCTGGCTGCGAACCCATGCCTGGCTGTTGCTGAACCATACCTGACTGCGATACCATACCTGGCTGTGAAACCATGCCTGGCTGCGAACCCATGCCTGGCTGAGGAGCCATAACCCCCTGCGAGTACGCCATACTCACTCCCGAATACCCATACACCTGCGGCGCACCCGCCTGCCCAACACTCCTCTGCATCAACTCATCATACAACCTCATCGACTTTGACAGCTGCGTGTCAAGCGCAACCAACTCCTCCTTCTTCCGACTATACTGCTCCACCAGCTTGATAATCTTGGGCCGCAGCTCCCACGTTGAGCTATACAACCGCTGGATCTCTGGGTTATCCGAAACATTGCTCTTCATCGGATCAACGCTCCCCAGCATACGCAACAAGGCCTCGATATTGTGCGCCTCGCTAAACACTTGCACTTCAGAGTCAATGTCTTGAGACACTTGCGCTCGAATGTCAGACATTGGCTGCACAAAGTTCGCCGGGAATATGCCGTGCTTGCCCCGCAGCTCGCCCTTCCACCAGTCACGGTACTTTTGGTCGAGCACGTCGATGACGTCACCTTTAAAGAACCCCAGCTCACCCGCCTCAGTTGCCGCAAAGTCAAACAGCGCCTTGACCTGCACTTTGCGCTTTGGCTCCGGCGCAGCACCTGCAGCCCGCGTAGTACGACGCGCCAACCCCGATGCGCCCGCCGCCACCGTCTGCTTGCGAGTAATCTCGCTGCGAATCGCCGCCGGCGTCTGGTAACTTGGCTTCGCAACATTCGCTCCGTCCGTCGAAAGAGATAATGCCAGAGCCAGCTGCAAATCATCCTCTTCTTTCTGCCGCTCAATATCGCTCTGCGTCGAGATCTTTTCCGGCTTCTGCGGCGGCGGAAACACAAACCGCTGAGCACGCAGCTTCGTGTATGTCTCTTCCATCAGGCTCAGCGTTGGGTCCTGCCGAAAGTCAAACGCCCATTGCTGGATACTGCCCAGAATGCGGCTCTTCACTTTTTCATGCACAGACTTGTCGTTCAGAACTCGAGTCAACGTCGTTGTAAATGCACGCGAGGATACTTCTTGCTTTACGCTTTGCCCGCAGTTCTCGAGCAGCGACTGCACCAAAGTTACCGTGTACAAAACTACGTTGGCGTTGCGGTGCAGCATGCGCTCGTTGACCACTTCGAAGCACTGGCGGGCTCTATGCTTTAAATACAAGTTAGTGTAGTGTGATATGACTATTCGCTCCAACTATACACTATGGCTTACCTCTCGCTGTCCGTGCCCACTCGGTCACACACCTCCATAATGAGCTCCCAGTTTTCAGCGGTCAGCATTTCGCTGGTCGTCTTCTCTACCACACCAAAAAACATTAGCTACATAAATACACTACAAACAGTGTTTTAGTGAATACGTACTGACCAACTCATCGAACGGATTTGGAACCTTGAACATCAGCAATTGAAAATATAATATAGAAATTGAACAAAAAGAAACTAAAAAGCCCGTCTTTCCACGTCTTGGCATTTTTCAACTTGGCTCACGTGCATACTATTTGAATATGTCAGACGCTCTTGACCGCGCAGTTCTTGGCACAGACTCTGCAGACTCTGGCTTGCGCCGGAACTTGGGAACCGGCGGTTTGAGTTCCATAACATGGGCCGGCGACCCGTCGTCGTGGGAATGCGGAGCATGGGCCGCACAGCCCGGACGCGTGCATACTCGAGCTTGACGTCCGGAACGCACATCAACAGGAGTACGAGTGGGAGGCCGTGGAGTGCGAGTCGAGCCATGGGGGGTGCGCGACTCGGCGCGAGCCGAAAGATGCGGAGTGTGGCCCGTACGGCTTGTGCTTCGTGTAGGACGCACGGTTGTGCGTTGGCTGGTCATCGGATCATTTGGGGACAGTTCAGGAAACTCGTCGTCCAGGGTCCGCGGAGACTCTGCAGCCTCTGCAGGAGCTACCAAATCACCAGTACTTGACACTTCATGATTGCCACTCACCGTGGCCATCGCCGCGCTATACGCCGCACCCGCCGCCATGCTCGCCAACATGGCATTAGTCGGCGTCCCATTATACATCCCTTGCAACTGACTCAAAATCTGGGGCGTAGCCTGCGACGTATCAAGCCCTTTCATCCACTGCGGCGTCGGCGGCAACCCACTCACCACGTCAAGCGTATTTTGCGCTGTCCGCTCCCGCTCAAACGAATCACGCTCCCGTTTCAGCTCGCTGCGCTCGTTGCCCAGCTCGATCGCCGCATCCGTAAACCGCCGCCGCTCCTCCTCGAGCTGCTGCCGCTCCCGCCGCACCTCGTCGCGCTCGGCGTCTAGTTGCTCCAGGGACATTTCGGAAAACGACATTTCTAGGGGGTCGCCGCGCCGCGATTGCGAATGGGATACGCTCTCGATCATTTGGCGCTGGTCTTCGAGTACTTTCTTCAGGTTGGCGATTTCGCGCTGGTGAGTAGCAATTTCAGACTCCAACGCAGAGATTTGCTCGTCGCGGCGGCTCAGCTCGGTCGTGTCGACTCGGGGCACGGGCTTGTTGCGCTCTGTGTGCACGCTCGTGCGGATAATGTCCAGCAGCTCCAGCGACTGCTCAACCCCTGCATCAACAGGTTGCAGCTCATCCACCGGTTTTGGCGGCTTTGCACCGTCATCAACACTCGTAACAACATCGCCGTGCAACCGAGCCAGTGCCCGAGTCAGACGACGCAACATATCTTCCAGAGTCTCAATCTTTGCAATCAGCTCAACCTCCGTCGCCTCGTACTTTCCAATCAGCTCCTCCAACAGCTTCCGGTCTCGTGCCACTCGCGTCTCCACCACTCGTCCACTCCGATCACGCTCCACCGGATTAACCAGCTCCACACTCAACTTGGCCGCCCGATGCTTGTCCGTAATCAGCTTCTGCAACCGGTCCTTCAGCTTGATCATCTCTTGCTCCCGTTTCTTCCCGTCATGCACATGCTGCGCCCGCACCATCGCCGCATTCGACCGCGTCGTCCGCAGCTCTGCCGCCAACTGCTTACGCTGCCCATCCACATCCGCAAGCGTGCGTTGCGAGTCATCGTATTTGATGCGGTTCATGGCGGCTTCACGTTGCGCCAGATCAAGGTCTCGCTCAAGCCGAGATATGGTGGACCGGAGTTGGTCTTCTTCGCCCATCGCTTTACGCAGCTCGTCCTCCATAACGTCACGGAACCCCAGGTCTTTTTTGCGCTGCTGCAGGAGAAGAACAAGACACTCGACTACGCGCTGGTTGTCTTCGAGACACTCGGACAGTTCGGGCAGCATAAGCGGGCTGGGCAGGCCGAGCTCCATCAGCTCGCGGTTAATGTGGTGTAGCGTTGCATACGGATTGGTGCTTGCAGTTGTGCGAGCGCGAGCGCTGGTCAGAGACGTTTGCTCCATTTGCCGGATTCCGCCATAAGTATTCAACGGCGTTGCGGGCTCGCGTGCATCGTGCTCGTCGAACGAGTCGTACTCGTCGTACGCACCGTTGCGGGGCTTGAAAGTCGGGCTGCTAGTATCCCACATTTTCAGTTTGTAAATTACTATAGTGATTGGAGAAAACAAAAAGTGAAATACAAAACACCCTTTTTCGGTTGATCCAATGTTTACTATTAGAGTTAATCTGATCGTGTGTTTTGTAGGAAAACAGAGTCATGAAAGTACAGAAAAAGTTGAAAGGGAGGAAGAGGGATGCAATAAAGGAGAGGTTCACATTGCCAACCGTATGCTCTGAAGGATGAAAGAGACCACGGTCAATGAGGTTCAGATCTGCGAAAAGTCAATCAAGTTGATTCCAGGCCGTGCACTCTGCGTGCGTCCCATGCGACGTGCCCTCGTCGGCAGCGACGACGACGACGAAGATCTCTGGGGCAAACTAGTCGGCGACGCCATAAACAACGCCGACCCCGCCACCGTCGCCGAATAGCTACGAGCCAACGCCGCGTCGTTCATCGACTTTGTGCGCTTAAACTGCCGATTAAACTGCAACATGCGTTCACGGCAATCCACCGCAAACTGCTCGTCGTTCATCTCGACGTAGTTTTGCGGCTCGCACTGCGCTTTAAACGACGAGTAAAACTGCCGGTACCCGCCCTTCAGTACATAGATCTCGGGGTAATGCAAATAAGGGTACTTGTGCATGTTGACTTCGCGGTCACGGCGACGGAGGAGGCACGCCATGGAGGGGGCGCGTTGCACAGAATATTCGCAGTGCAAAACAACGACGATGCGCTTGTCGCTGATTGGACGGTCCAGCAAGAGGCGCTCGAGAGCAGAAGCGGTAGGTGCGTTGACGGCGCCGGCAATATGCCCGCCGTCGTACTCGTACGGGAAGCGGCAGTCGACCACAATTTGCTCGTCGTACAGATGGCTGAACCCACCTTGCAACAGCTTGCCCATTGTCGATGGCTCGATACGCATGATCGAGTCGGTCGGAGCAGTAAAACACGGGAGAAGATGACACTCGGGCTGCATACGCGCTGAAGGGCTAAAGTCTGCGCCCAGCAAGTCCACCGGCTCCTTGGTCAGGGACAAGAAGCTCGGGACCGCGGTCTGGCTCCGCGCCCGTTTCATCCGGCTCTGACTCCGCAACGGCGTCATCTCCAGCGCCCTCATCGGACTCATCTCGAGTGCCCGCATCGGGCTCATCTCAAGTGGCCTCTGCGGACTCACACCAAGAGGTCTCTGCGGACTCACATCAAGCGCCTTGTCCTCCAATATGGTCTTGATACTCGGGCCCTTCATCTTTGGCAACCTGGTCAACGACCCGTCGTCGTCAAACGACGAGTCATCGTCCGTATGCACGCTTTCGCGCCGGAACAACAGCATGGCCGACCGCTTTGCGTTGTTTGCACACGGCGACTCTGCGGTCTTTGACCAGCGAGCGCCTTGGCTACGCGACCAAAACATGGCGGTGGGCGATGCGCTTGCGCCCATGTCGTCGGCCACGCGTTTGCGCGACCGCAACAAAAGAGGTGTTGCTGCGTCGCGCTGCGGCTCAGGCGACGTTGCACGGAACGGCTCAAACACCGGTGGTCGTAGAGATGACGGCGTGCTTGTGTCCAAGTGCAAACTGCTGTTGAGCTCTTTGGCCAGCCCGGCTACGGGCGAGTGGCCCACGCTTTCACCCGCAAACGGGTTGGGCGACGCCAGTTTGCGCATATACGAAGACACGCGCTCAGACGATACCGTGTTCATCTCTAAATAAAACCTATTAAAATTATAACAACTAGAATAAACAGAGAGAAATTAATAACTATTGCGCCCAAAGAAATAAACCTGGTCTCGCTGAGCTTGCTCGAGGGCAGATATTTACCAAGAACGGGGATGATAGATGGTTCACGCTAAAGAATGCAAGTGTAAACAAAAAGCAGTTAACAGCTTTCCCTGCTTCTTTTTCTCTGCCAACGATAAAACAAGTAAACAGCGGAATAAAACTGCTCAACCTAATGAACCCTTCCTAGATATGCAATAAAAAACAACTGATAAAGAACGAGAGAAGAGAACGGAATTGGCCTTTTATGATTGCTGAACCAGGGGCAAATGAGAATTTTGCAACTCGAACCACCTTAAAATAAACAAGAATATCCCCGGTCCGGCTCACTTTAAGTAAACATAAAACGGACAAGGGGTCTATCCAAATATGCACTCGTTAAAGACAAAAAGGGAGCTCTACAAAGATGCTGGATTACCTGTGATTTTCCTCTCTTATAGTAAACAAAACCTACATTTATTGTAAACATTGTTCAGATTTAATCAAGTGTTCTTTTTTGTGACCACTGAAAATGCAACAGGGGACTGGATGCGGCAGTAATGGTCCTTGATCGTAGATTGAAAATGTGCCCCTCGTAGTTTGTCTGGTTTGCTATTCCCCATTCTTGCCTCGAAATACTAATAATGTGGGCCTTGTTTGCCTCGTGATTGCTGCGTTTCAGTTGAAATTAATTGTCTGTGGACTTTTGGGATAATTATTCACAAAATGCGGTGTTGCTGAACCATCACTGAGTCGCCGAGCCATTGAGCCACTGAACTGAGAAAGGTCGGAAACGCTTAAGAGGACAGACGAGAAGCAACCGATGGGAAAGGTTCTTTAGTTAGTGAGTTACTATCGTTTAGTTGGATATATATATTTACAACGACAAGAGATACTGGCGAATCCAAGTACAAGGATTACATCAGGACATTACAACGCTACAAAAACCTATCATGCCACTATTGATTTTGGTTAAATCAGTCCAACCGCTAGATCAATTAACTTCTGTTCTTTAGTTTATATTTACGTTTGGGTTAGCAATATCCAGCACCATGGTTTGTGACATTTCTGATAATTTTTGTCATTCGAGCTCCTTTATCACGTTTAGATCTTGCGCAATCCGTTCTTCCGCATTAGGCATCCATTTTGCCGCCGATTACCCGTCTCTTGTTTAGTCAATAGATCCTACCAGATCAAGAATACATCCGCCCATTCAAACTATTTTGTCAAAGATCCATAGTCCAACGATTTACAAACACAATAGCGCGCGTGTGAAATTACCACTCGTAGCTTCTACCGCGTATAGTTAATAAATTGACCAGGATGCATGGCGTTTTGCCTTTATCTTTCACTAGGGATCTGCTGCAAATTAACGAAGAGCACATGGCTTCAGCTCGAGAAAGAGAGAGAAAAGGCGCATTCACCGGCGAATTCTGGGGACCAAAAGTGCAGATGGCACGAGATCCCAGGCATGTGCTTATGCATAAGAATCCATTTTCGGACTTGAGCTTTGATGAACTAACAAGATTGTGGACAAAAGACACAAAACAGGCAAGCGCGCTACAAAAATTGCATCATTTTAACAAAAATAATGGTTTGATAATCACTATAACTAATTGCGGGGAGCGGATGCCAATTTCTGGCCTACTTTCCCACATACTAGCCAATCTTTAAGCGAGAAAATCTTTTACTAGGATTGCTGCTGGACGAATATAATTAGGCCCGCTATAACATTTGACGGCTAGAGCCAATAGCTGCCCGTTAGTCCACATTCCACTATAACTATAGATGGAAAGTGGAATTGCAAATCTCCTGTTTCTTTAGACGTGTGTGAATGGCCAGCGCTTTCCATCCGCACGACTAAACTGGACAAGACTGGACAATACTGGGCGGCAGACGCGCGATTACTTCTTTTGGACGTGGAAGACAGCGCCGATGGTCACTGATCAGCAGCCAAATACGTCTATTGTGTGGACATTTTCGGTTCCATAGCGGAAGATAAGCCGTTATTTGCTCGGCACATGCTCAGCTGTTTCCAGCCAGAGCTTCCATCCCCAAATATTTTCTGTCAGTGCTACCCGAGCGCCGTGCATTTTAGTTCAAAAACCCCACTCTTCCGTGCGCTCCCCGTCTGTGCCAAATCCCCTCTTTCTTCCTAGCTTTCGCCGCGATATCTCCTCCTTTTTATCTATTGTAATTCCTCGGTTTACTGCGCCTTGTTATATTTTTAGCATTTTAACGCTGTGCTTTTACTAAACATGTCCTCAAAGTCGGTGGACAAGGTTTCGCTAGAGTCGCCGCTTGAGCTGTACAAGGGCGATGAGCTGCACCCCGACCATAACGATGACTATTTGCGCGAGAATGAGCGCTGGGCGACTGAGGACGATATGTCTGTGTTGCGCCATGTGGGCGACCGTCTCCCCGCCGCTGCGTTCTTTGTTGTGCTGACCGAGTTTTGCGAGCGCTTCACGTTCTACGGTATTACGGGTCCATTCCAAAATTACATCCAGAACGGGTACCGAGTGCCCAACTCGCATCCCGGCGCCATTGATGGCGGCCAGCATCTTGCTACGGGCCTGGGCAACTTTTTCCAGTTCTGGTGCTACCTGACGCCCATCTTCGGCGCAGTCATTGCCGACCAGTACATGGGCAAGTTCAAGACGATTGTCGTGTTTTCGGTCGTCTACATCATCGGTAATCTGATTCTGACTCTGACATCTATCCCGGCGTCGATCCACCATGGCGGCGCTCTGCCTGGGCTGATCGTTGCGATGATTGTCATTGGGTTTGGAACGGGCGGTATAAAGTCCAACGTGTCTCCTATGGTGGCCGAGCAGTACGGCCGGTACCGTCCGTTTGTGCGCAAGCTGAAGAACGGCACAGAAGTCGTGGTTGACCGCGAGCTGACGGTGCAGTCGATTTTCAACTGGTTCTACTGGGCAATTAACGTGGGCGGGTTGTCGGCCATTGCGACGACGGAGCTCGAGAGCAACGTAGACTTTTGGGCGGCGTACTTGCTGCCCACTCTTATGTGCTTCTTCTGCCTGGTTGCGTTTGTTATGGGCCGGAAAAAATACGTCATTATCAAGCCCAACGGCTCGATTATTGTAAAGTCGTACCGCGTGATTGTCGCCGGTATCCGTAACTACCGCAAGGCCAAGGCAGAGAACTGCCTGGTTATGGACGAGGAAGGCAAGCCAGTGGGGTGGATGGACTACGCCAAGCCGTCGATATCTCAGGATTTGTCGCACGACTGGACAGACAAGTTTGTTGACGAGCTGCGTACGGCCGTGCGTTCGTGCAAGATCTTCTGTGCGTATCCGTTCTTCTGGCTGGGCTACAACCAGATCTCCAACAACTTGATCTCGCAGGCGGGTCAAATGAACACGGGCAGCGTGCCAAACGACATTATGCAGAACATTGATCCGCTTTGTATTATTATCATGATCCCGATCTTTGATCGGCTGATCTTCCCAGGGTTCCGGCGCATGGGTCTTGAGCTGCGTCCGGTTACGCGTATCACGATTGGCTTTGTGTTTTCGGCATTGGCGATGGCGTACTCTGCCATTATCCAGCACGTCATTTACACGAAGGGACCGTACTTTGATGCGGCGGGCGACGGCGACAACGGCTTCAACGACATTAGTGCAGGTATTCAAGTTCCGGCGTATGTTCTGGTCGCGTTGTCGGAGATCTTTGCGTCTGTAACGGGCCTCGAGTATGCGTACAAGCGGGCGCCCGAGAGCATGAAGTCGATTGTCATGTCTGTGTTTTTGTTCACAAACGCGGGAGGTTCGATTTTGGGCTTCTGCTTTAACAGCATTTCGGCCAACCCGCATTTGGTCAAGAACTTTGCTATTATTTCGGGGCTGATGGCAGGCGTCACTGTTATTTTCTTCTTCCTGTTCAAGCACTACGATAACCGCGAGGCGCAGGAGCTCAAGAGCAACTTGGTATACGGAAAGGAGAACGATGCTGTTTCTGCGTTGACAAGCGAGAACTGAGGCACTGTAATGAGTATTTTTTAGCTTGTGCTTTTATTATAATTGTTTCGTTTGGTCGTTTTGGTGCTGTCTTTTTTGAAACCAGGTATTTGGTGTTGAGTAAAGTGGTCGAGTGCCTTCATATGCAACGCTAAAAGCAAGCAATTAGACTGACTAGTTGGAAATATCGGTAATGAAATTGCCATCAAAGCAACATGTTTTAGTTCAATTGCACATAATTTAAAATCACTTTTTCACTTTTTTATTTTTCTTTGGTAACAATAAAGAAGCACATACGAATAATAAAAATAAAAAGCACCAGCACTTGCCCATCACCCCTTTATAAAAGAAAGACAATGTTTTTTCTTCATATGGGAGATTGTTTGAAAAATAGATGGATGAGTAACGGGTATTAGTGAGGAGCCGTGCGAATAGCCTCGCGGGCCGCCCGGATCAACGGCGCCAGAGACCGCAGCGGATCGGCCTTTTGCAAAAACGGATGACGCAGCAGCTCCGTCGCATTCGGTCGCTTGTCTGCGCTCACCTCCAACGCCTGCGCCAAAAACGCACGGAACCCGGTCGACAGACTCTCGGGGTTCTGAATCTTCGGCGTCCCCGTCGTTGCTATCAAATACAACGCCCGCAATGGGTTCTCGTTCAAATACGGCGGCTCGCCTTCCACCATCTCGATCGCCATGATTCCGAGCGACCAGACGTCCACTTTGGGCCCGTATTCTTTGCGCATCACCACTTCAGGCGACATCCAGTACGGCGTGCCCACCATCGTCGTGCGCTTGGCCAGGTCCTCCGTCAGCTGCGCGCAAAAGCCAAAGTCCGTCAGCTTGATGTCGCCGTTCATCGACAACAACACGTTGTCTGATTTAATGTCGCGATGGATCACGCCCTTGGCATGCAAGTGCTCCAAGCCCTCGAGCGTTTCGCGGCACACAGTGGCGATCTGGCCCTCTGTCATCAGATTGTTCGTCACAACGTCGGTCAAGCTGCCGCCTTCCATATACTCCATGACCACCCACAGGTCGCCGCGGTGCAGGAAACTGTCGATAAAGTTGACAATGTTCTTGTGCTTGCTCTCGCGCATCACAAGGATCTCGTTGATTATAAGGTCCTTCTTGGGCTGCTTGAGCAGGTTCATTTGCTTGATCGCCACGATGTTTGGGCTCCCCACGGGCTGCGCCGTGTACACGCCGCCGGAGGCGCCCTGTCCGATCTTGACAAAGTTGCGGTACAGCAGCATCGGGTCGTTCGGGTTGCAGATCTGCTTGAGCCGCTCCACCACTTCGTCGGTCGATGGCTGATTCTGCGTGCGCTGCCGCGGCCGCGGTACTGGCTGTGCGCCGTGGACGGGAGGAGCTGTGGGCTGTGCTGGCATCTGCTGCTTGGGCATCGTTTTATGGCGCTGCACGCCCTGCGGCGGCTGTTGCACCGGCTGCTGTGGTTTGGTCTGGTACACGGCCTGCTGCAGCTGCTGTGGCATGGGCTGCTGCTGTGGGTACCCAGCACCTGGATGCCCGTGCTTGAGCTGGTGGTTGCTAGGCTGCTTCTTCAGCCCAGAGTACTGGTCCTTGGGCTGACTTGGCATTGTTGCACCGCGCTTCAGCTGCTGCTGCTGCGGTTGCTGATGATGATGCGGTTGCTGATGCTGCTGCGGTTGGTGCTGCTGATGATGCGAATCGTGCGCCTGCAACACATTTTGCGAAGGCTTTTTGGAAAGTTGCTGCTGCTGAGGCGGCACATAGTTTGGCCCATAATGCCCCTTTGTCGTCGTAGCCCGCTGCGGCTGGCGGTACCGCGTGTTCTCTGCATCCTCATCGAAAGCCCTTTGCACCTGGCCCGCCGGCTGCTGCCGCGCCCCATCACTGTTGTTGTGCTGGTGACGGTACGCCGGCGCGCCCTGATACTGCTGCGAATACTGCTCTCCAGTGGCTTCTGGCTTGCCATACGCATTGCTGGCATTCGGCTTTTTGTGCCCAGAGTGGTCGCCAATCTGCGGCAGCTGCGGCGGCGGCGACGACCGCATCCCTGGACGCCCGTCTTTGAGCGCAAACGTCACGCTGGGCGCTGGACCCTGGCGTCCCGCGTCAGGAGCGTCCTCGGCGTCCGCCATCTTCTTCCACACCATGTCGCTATTGTGCTTTGTGTTTTCCTGGTAAAACCGCATAACCTCGACCACAGCCTGCGGGTTCGCCTCCTGGTCTTGCTTGGAAATACCCGCCTCACGCAGCATCACTGACCATTCCCGTGGCAGTCCCTACATGATAAAATATCCCCGTTTTGGATTGAGTATGAACTTGTTGACAATAAACGGCGTAGATCCCCTTCTTCCCCTTCCCACATGAGTGCACAACGGGCCTCATTTTGGATAGAGAAAAGAAAGTGCAGATGCACATCAATTTCCACAAAGGCTCGCTTGGGGAAAAGGCCAAAAACACGCAAGCTTGAAGAACATTAGTGCGATACTTACCGTAAACTCGCCTGTATCATTATTAAAGCCGACATGCGTGAGATGAATAGGGTTGTACGGCGCCGAAATCTCCGACCGGCTTTCGCCCGACAGCGAATCTACACTTGAAATAGCCAGTTAGCAGCTTGCAAAAGAAACACCATTCTGCCAACAAAAAGAAAAGCAAAAGTGCACTTACCAAACATGGACGAAAAGAGCTTGTTGACTGCGCCCTTGAACGACTTGTTGCTCTGATTAGAGTCAGACTGAATAGGCTCGAGCTGGCCCAAATACGTGCTATTAAGCGGTCTGTCATCAGCAAGCTTACGCGTCGGCAGGACCGAACCGCCTGTGGTCTTGCTGCGCTGCAGCGGCGTCGGGTCGACGTTTGGCCGCCGAGCCGACTTTTTCTGCGGAGGCGGCGGCGGCTGGCGCATAGGAGCCATGACATTGGACTTGGCCTGCGCAGGCGGCGCCGGAGCACTGCGTCGCGGAATAAACATGTCGAGCTGCGCTTGAGACTGCGGTTCGTCATCAAAGTCAACGTCGTCGTGGTCGTACAGCGCGTCGCTGTGGCCGTGGTATCCAGAGTGCACGCCGGATGGCGGGGCTCCGTGTCCGTCGCTCATCTCGCTTTTTTTCCTCTTGTGAGTTGAAAAATATAAAAAAAAATATAAAAATAAAGGGCAAGAAAAGAGGAATTAAGAATAAAAGAAAAAGGATATAGTCAATAACAAAGTGTAAACTCTAGCTATTATCGCCCTTTTCCTATTTTATAGCTCTTGAAATATAAAGCGAAAGAATGAGCTATACTTTTTCTTGTGAGGGGACAAGGTTTTATTTTTGTAGAGAGAGAAAGCAGGAAAAATTTCCTTTCCGCGTGGACCTCTACCTGCTAATAACAGAGTCGAGTCGAGCCGTGATGTGATTCGCCAGATAATCGAGCCAACCACTGCGCCCCAAGCGAAAAGAATCTCCTCCCCTTTTTTCGCCTCGGATTTTCTTCACAAAAAATATTAAGCGCTCGAGGTTCTTTAGCTTCAAATAAAAAGTAACTTTTTTATTTTTGAAACCACCAGGGTATGCACGACCACATACAGGAACCACACGCGCCCTCGCGGGCAACACAAGGCAAGTTTCACAAGTCGTACTTTTGGCTGAGCCCGAAACATGCTGGGCTTTGGGAGTCTGGCCCACGCGTACAGCGGTTGGGTCTCCTCGAGCGCAGATGACGAAACCGCTTGGGTTAATATTAACCAGACTGGCGTTGCTTTGCCCGCCACAATTATAACCCCCGAAATAACCACCGACACTTTTTCTGGCTGTGTACTTGGGCGGCTCAAGCAGGCGCCTCTGTAGCTGCTTTGGCTACGCGGCGTGAGTGACTTTTAGACAAGTGCTCCTTCCTGTCTGCTCAACAACAGTTGGCTGAGACGCGTTCACCGCTCAGGGACCCGGTCTCCTCAACATTTCAGTGGCTGTACGCTAAGGCCCCAATTTCACATTTACTAATTGTCCTGAATCTGGCCACCCGAGTGTGCTCAACTTTTGTGTTCTTCATGTAGAGGTACGCCAAACATACAAAACAGCGCCCAGGACGGCAAACACCGCCGGCGGAGCTGAAATGAGGGTGCCGCCCTGTTAAAGCATGAATAAGCCCAGTTCAAGTCACATGATTTAATTACGTAATTGTTTTTGTAGCTGAACTTTCTGATCGCACACTATCTGTCGCAGGGCGCGCTGCGGGAGGCGGCGGAGCCGCTGCGGCGACTGATGGAGCAGAAGCCTATGATGTTGCCGGCGCGAATAGACTGGCAGGGCCAGCGACACCGCAGCGACTACGAAGCGCTGGCACGGTCACACCCGCACGTGAGCACACATGAGCTGCTGCGTGTTATGCAAGCACGCATCTCTGGCGACACATCGCTTATTACCGCCGGTGGAACAGTGCTGGGGCGGACATGGCGGCGGCCCAGCGACTCGGTACGCAACGCGCTGACAACAAAGCTGCGGCGGCGGCAGGGCGCAACACACGTGCAGCAGCTGCCGCTGACAATGGCTGGCGGCATGTACCAACGACTCGTGCGGTGCCATGGGCACAAGTATCCGACGTTCTGCGTGCTGTTCGACCGCACTGGACGACGCATGATTACGGGCAGCGACGACTACTTGGTCAAAGTATGGTGCACTCGGACCGGGTACTTGATAAACACGCTCAAAGGCCACCAGGACGTGGTCACCGACATTGCGCTAAACACAGAGAACACGCTGCTTGCGTCGGCATCGGCCGATGGGACTGTGCGTGTGTGGAATGTAAGGACGGGTGAGCCTCGTACAGTGCTTGTGGCGCATGCGCAGGGCCGTGCCAAGGGAATTACAGGGGTCAAGTTTTCGCCTGCAGCCCGCGAAGAGCTGCGATTTGTGGCCACTGCGTGCGACGACGGGCTGTGCCGCCTGTACCGCTGGAGCCGCAGCCGTCTCACTGTGGACGCCGAGCCCATCGTGGTGGATGGACGTTCGCAGTCTCGCGACGCCGTATCGTCATTCGCCTTCAACCACACAGGGTCGCGGTTCGCTGTAGCCACAACCGGCGGCTTTGTCAGCATATACTCTATGCTCGCCGACACATTGGGTGCCCCGCGCCTGGTTGCGCGCATGGCGGCTCATGAGGAGAGCATCACTACGCTGGTGTTTAGTGCCGACGGCGCGATGCTGCTGACAGGGTCGATAGACGGCACTGCCCGGGTGTGGACGTGTTCTGGCGGGATGCGGTGGGACGCTGTTACTTTTGACATCAAGGAGCCGTCGCCTGTGGCTGAGATGCCTGCACCTGAGCCTAATGAGAACCTGGAGGGCCCAACAGAGCCTAATCAAAACGCAGAGGGTCAAACAGAGTCTAATCAAACCCTGGCCGAGCCTAATCAAAATCAAGAAGCAAGCGGACCGCGCCCAACGCCGCCGGTCAAGCGTGTGGAGACGAACCAGGTGGCATGGGCGTGCGATGGGACACGCGTGCTGATCAGCAACAACATTGGAACAGTCGCAGCGTTTGACCCGCACACAGGGCGCGAGTGCTGGCGGCGTCGCGGAGCGCACGGTACATCCGAAGTGTATGTGCTTATAACGCACCCATACGACGCTCGTGTGGCCGTTTCGGGCGGATACGATGGCCGAGCACTGGTGTGGGACGTTGACACTGGCACAACGCTGCGAGAGTTCCACGTGGGCGAGCAGCTATTCGACGGCACGTTTTCAGAAGATGGGCGGCAGTTTGCGCTGACAGGCGACACCGGCGCAGCAACATTGTTTGGGCTCGGCGCGGCGTGGGCATATGAAGATGCAGCGCAGATGCCCGAGCAAATGTTTGACAGCGATTATACGGCGACCATCATGGATGCGAACCGCTTTGTGGCCGACCAGCAGACGCAAATGCCTGCATATCTGGTGCCGCACAGCGCGCTTATGGACTTTGACGGCCGTGTGTACCGCGTACAGCGAGGCGCGCGTTTCGGTATGGGCATAGAAATGGGCGTCGATGCACGTCGTTTTGCCCGCGAAGACGATGCCCGCCGTGCTGCGCTCGATGCAGAACTGGCCAACGCTCATATGGACTGCCAGGCTGCGTTGCATCCGTTTATCGCCGAAGCTGTGCGTCCAGCGCGACCCCGAGTGCGTGTTTCACGGGCGCAACCGCCGCAGCGCACAGAGCCAGCTGAGGAGCTGCTGCCTCTGCTGCCCATTCCGATCATTGACGATGACAGTGATGATGAGGAGTATAGTGCAGGGCTGGACGAGGAAGATGAGGACGATGATGAGCCAATGCTTGGCAGTGGCGGAGAAGACGTAGGGTACACTGTAGACGAGGACCGCGTATCTGCCGCGTTAAATGATGCACGGAACCGGAGTATAGAGATGGAGATGCTGCGGAGCCGACATCGCCGCAGTTCGGTCAGCGCGCGCCTGGCTACCGTGGGCGTTGATAGCGATACATTGCGCCGCTCGTTGCGTAGCCGCAGCAACAACAGCAATGGCCGGAATACCGGTATCCGCCGTGGTCGTGGTCGCCCGCGGCGCGGCAGTCCTAGCCACGAGAGCGAACATGATGCGGTGTCGTCGGATGGCGATTTCCAGCCGCAGACACGGGGTGGGCGGCAACGCCAGCAACGCCAGCAGCAGCAGCAACGGCAGCCGCAGCCCCGGCAGGTGCGACAGCGGCGGATTACCAGCGACACCGAATCAGACGAATCAGACAGTGTTTCTGGCGGCATGGCGCAAGTCGACATTGCATCTGAACCCGATGTCAATATTGATGCGGTTTCAGAGACAGAGTCGGACACTGGAGCTGCCAGTCTTGTGGCTGATACCAGTCCCCCGCCTGACACTGGCCTTATATCTGATGCTAGCAGCGAGGCGTCGCGCCGTCGATCCGGCGCTAGCAACGGTGTACGGAGTCGGGTCATTAACTTTACGAGCGACGAAGACGAGTCGTCGTCAGAGTCCACGCATCAGGAGGACCACGCTGTCACAAGCAGCTCGCGCTTGCAGCGACGCGGTGAGCCGATGCAAGTGCCTCGCGGAGACTCTCGCTTATCCAACAGCAACGGTGGCGAGTTTGGCGCATCTGTGGACTCTGTTGGGCGCGGCAAGCAACCGGCCCAAGCGAATGACCAGAATTACGTACCGACAGACTGGGTTATGGCCACTCGGCCAAGCACAGTTCCGTACCGCCCGCAAGTAGGCGACCTGGTGGTGTATTTCCGCGAGGGCCATTTGGACTTTTGGAACAGCCCAGCGCGGTGCCAAAAGCTCGACGCCAAGCTTCTGCCATACGTAGCGATGCCGTCCCTGCCCGTAGCCGTATACGGCAAAGTGACCGGCTTGGAGTACAAAGTGGGTCCGCCTACATTTTGCAACCTCAAGATCCAGCTGCTGCAGGAACAATCGGTAGATGACTTGGACGCCGAAGTCGAGCATGTAGTGACCCGCCGTGCGATTCACGTGCAGTACCATGACTGCGAAGGCGTGCCAGACTTTATTGTGCTGTACTCGCGGTACCGAGCGTCATTGCAACAGTCGCTGGCCATTGGCAACCAAGTCAGTGTTTTGTTTGACGATGATCAAGCTCATGCGGCGGAGATTTCAGGGTTCCGCGACATCAAGCCGACATCGCGGTCAGCCAACGTGTCGCGACAGCTTGCCCGCAACCCGTGGAAAAGCATCACTGTTGCGTGGACGCAGACCGAGGGCTCCGCCGAGCGCGCAGAAGAGATGGTGTCGCCATGGGAGCTTGTGCACGACAGCCACGAGGAACGCGACGAGCTGCCGTCCCAGCTTTCCCGCAGCTTGCTCGCCTTTGTCGAGGAGCTGAGCGATAATCCAGATTTTGCATGGTTCGTGGACAACGTCGACTATGTGAACGAGTATCCAGACTATTTGCTCAGCATTGCGTACCCAATGTGCTTGGACACTGTGCGGAAGCGGCTTGAGAGCGGGTTTTACCGGCACGAAGCGGCCGTATTGTTTGATGTTGCGCTGATCCAGGAAAACGCGAATATTTTTAATGTCCCTGGAACAGCAGTGCCCGTAGCTGCTCAGAAGCTGGTTTCACAGTTTCAACGAGTGGCTACGAGTGGCGAGCAAGATGTTGTGTCGCGGAAGCGCAAGCCTGTGACGCCAGTTGTTCGTCGTAGTACGAGACGGAGGCGGGTGGAGACTGACGAAGAGTCGAGCGATGCGCAGTTTGTTCAAAACGACAATGACGAAGACGATCCCGAGTTTGACAACGATGACGACGACGACGATGATTTTGAAGAGTAGTGCCTAGTTATATAATAGCATTCTTTTTGCCTTTTTATTGCATTGTTTCATACCACTGTTTTGGTTTCTTTTTTCTCAGGTAGCATTAATCAAATATATCTATTAATCCTGCAATTAATATATAGACTTTATCGCTGTATGCAAATATCTGTGCATAAAATGAATAATGCGAATGACTTTTAGTCATATGGTATTTGCCAACAGATGATACACAAGGAAATATATAATGTCAGGTGAGAATACTTGTAATTCGGCAATTTACAACTACATGTAATATATACATGTGACAGGAGTATAGTTCCGGCGGTGACCTAATCTTGTGGTCCAATATGTCTTCCATTCCCGGCTTGAAACAGCACAAAGTAGGGAGGGAGGGGGTTCGGCAGTATGAGAAAACGCATTTCATATAAATACCACGGCCAGCACAAACGTATGTTTGTTTCTACACTAAACATTTATTTCTCATTCTTAGATAATTATAATATGGATAGATCAGTGGATGCGCAAACTGTGCCTGTGCGGTTGTTTTCGCGGAAATCTATTCGACGTCGAGCTACTGTGGTAGACAGACAACGGCCGTGTTCCATTTCGCGCGTAGACACACCGCCGCCACTCAACACGTCGATTCACGCAATTGATACACTGTTTCGGCAGTATAGGGTCACTGAACCCGACGGCGATGACGAGGACAGTGAGTGTGCTGGATCCAGTCCCACATCGCTTGTGCCGTCTGCACGGTATTCGCTAGAGTCAGCCTCAACAGCCGCCGACCACGAGAATGAGGATCACATAAATGTGGCACACAAGTGCTCAAACAGCACACTATCCATGCCAAACACCGGAGCTGCTCTGCTCGTGGACAAAGCCTCATGTCGCCGGCTCTCTTGCTCAAGCACAGACGATTCCCCAGCACATCTGCACCAACAAGAGCAACTGGTCGCTCAACTCATGAACACACTGTTTCCACACCCACAGCCCACAGCCAAACCCTACCATACATACTTTGTCGTGGCCACAATTGACGGAACACCGGCTATTCCCACCCACTATACATGTCCAACGGCTGTGTGTGATCTCAAGTTTCGGCTTTTTTCTCAACTGCAAGCGCATTGGGTTGAGCATCCGTGGAACCGCCGTGGAGTGCTCGTTCCGGTTATGGCAGGCGGCATTCGGAGACTGTCGTTTTGGCAGCACAAGGCTGTGTTTGTAAAGTCGATTGTTCGTGGACCGCGAGTTGCCAAGCATGGGACGGGGGCTGTGGATGGACATATGGGCGGGATGTCGGATTACGGCGATATTAGATTGCTTGGCCCGTGCTCGTACTTTGTCTCGCCAAAGATTGTGCCAATCGAGCAGCTACACATGTGGGAAACGCTCCGCCCATCCCTAAATCCACAAGCACAGCTAAAGAAAGACCAAAAACATTAACCAGTAGCGTAGAACAGAGCTTTAGAAATCCAATCGATACTATTTTAATAAAAGAAATTTAGTGCTTGGCCAACTGCGCCTTGCGTGTCTTTAGCGCATTGACGTCCTTTTTGCGCTTGTATGTCTCGGCGTTGGCCCGGTTGACCGCCTTGCGCTTCTTGGAGCTCAGCATCGAAATGGCAATCTTTTGGCGCTCTGCGTCTTCCTCTGCCTTGCGATCCACCTTGCGTCCCTTCTTGCCCTTATCTGCCGTCGGAGCTGCATACGCCGAGAACGGTACGCCGGCACGCTCTGCCTCGAGCTGCGTCTTGTACTGCTTCTCGATGCTTGCATCAACTTCGTCGTCTGCGTCGCTTTCGTCGGCGCTCTCGCCGTCCACGCCGTCGTCGTGCTCGCTCACTTCTGCGTCAACGTCCTCCGGCTGCAAGTTTGTTACTTCGCCCTCGAAGCCCTGGGCGGCCAGTGCTGCCTCTTGGGGCACGTAGTCGCCGTCTTGGTACTCGACAAACGGCGAAAGATGCGCTGGCAGCGGTTGGCCTACCAGGTAGTTTTCCGTGTCGAGCACCCGCCCGGCGTTTATGCTGTCATACACCCACTGCGGCTGCACGTATGTGCGGTCCAGGTACTGGTGGCCCTGCGCCGGCCGGTCGCTGATCTGCACCGTGATCGCACGGTCGTTCTCAGCATATGCTGATCCGCCGCCTGACGCCTTGTCCCATCCGACCCGTCCGCCGGCCGCCCGCAGCACAAACTCCAGCGAATGCCGTGGCACCTCGCGCGACAAGAATATAACGTGGTTGGCAAACATCGGGCTGCCCTCTGCGTCCTCCACATCGACGGCCTCCACTGCCTCGTACGCAGGCTCTTTAGGCTCGACCAGGGTCTGGAGCTTCGAGCCCAGGGTCTGCAACCGCTGTGCCATCTGCTGGTCCGTAACTTGCGGAGCCTCGCCGTCCTGCTCGCGCGCCGAAATCAGATCCTCAATGCGCTGCGACTCGACCTTGAGCGACCCCAAGCCCACGCCGCTCTCGTCCATCGCCTCGTCCAGATGCGGCGGGTACGCCAGATTCGCCGTCGTAAACAGCCGGTAGTTGACAAAGCCCATAAGCGTGCGGTAAAACTGCAGGAATGTCGCCATTACTTTAAAGTCAACGTCGGTGGGCACACGCTGGCTGAACTGATAAGGCACGATCCACGTTATGGCCTGGCCCTGGACCTCAGCCTGATAGTAGATGCCCTTGATCGACAAAAACACCTTGCGCAGCGCACGCGTATGTATGACGTAGTGCATAAACTCGGTCGACAGCCGACGGCACTCGTTGACTATGTCGCCGGTCACCAACTCGCCCTTGATGATAGGCATGGTGGCAAACAAGAACATCATGCACAGTCCATCGTCCAAGTCCCGCAGCGCATCGGCAAACGCCGGATACCGCTCCACAACCAAATGGTTGAGCGTGTACGTCGGCCGATTCGTGTCCATCGAGCGAGCCCGCGTCAAATCGTCCTTTCCAAGCGCATGCTGCAGCTTGCGCAAGAAAACCTTGTGTGCGCGGAACTTTTCAATGAGCGGCTCGCTCAGCAGCAGCTGGATGTCGCGCGAGTAGTAGAACGTGGTGAGCTTGGTGGACCCACGGTTGGCCTGCTTACGGCTGCGCGGCTCGACCGGGTAGATTCCCTTGAGGATGCAGAGCCGCCGGAAGTCTGCCAGACTCACTTGCAGCTTCTTCAGCGCCCGGTTGCGCGTCGTGTACGTGCGTGACGCTCCCTCCGTGTGCTTCTTCTTGATCTTGGCCATGGCTGTTCAAATAAAGTGTATGTGCTAGGGTTTATATTGAAGCAAACACAAACTGCAGCAATGGAAAGAATATCTTTTTTGCAGGACACTTGAAAAAAATAGACGGTGATTTGATTTTTATGAGATTATTGATGAAAAAATTTGACGAGTCGTGGATTTCTTGTGCAAGTCGGCTCGGCTCGCGAGTCAGTCCCGCAGCACGGCCAGCGATAATTTTTAGCCGAAAACAGTAAACATCGGCTCTTGTTTTGAGGTCCTTTGGGTCTGTAAGCCGAGCACAGCCAGCAGAACAGCCGCTAGAGCCAACAGAACAGCCGCTACAGCCAACAGAACAGCTGCTACAGTCAGCAGAACAAACCCAATTTCAACAAAATATATCCACTTTCAACAGAACAGACACAACTGACCTTCTGAAAATAAAAGAGCCAACTGACTTGGCCCAAACCTGATGTTTGATTCGCTCTGTTAGAGCGGCTTGTGGTGTTTAGAAGCTTTAGTTTTGTCTTTTGGCTTTCTTTCCCCCTTTCCTTGCCTTTTCCTTTTTTTGAATACCAGCGTTTATAAAAGCAGATTTAAAAGAAAAATATCTTTAGCAATGGCGCACCAAGCAGACAGCCGCAAGTCGGCATACAAGACACGGAGCACATTCCAGGCCGATGAGCTGCGTCGCCGCCGTGAAGAGCAGACCGTTGAGATTCGCCGCCAAAAGCGTGAGGAATCTCTGACCAAGCGCCGCAACTTTAACATGCCCGATGCGGCGTCGGACAGCGAGGACGACGAGCAAGGGTCGTCGGGCCAGGAGCAGCTGCAGGAGCTGTTCCCGCCCATGATTGCCAGCTTGTACTCGGACAACTTGGACGAGCAGTTGACTGCCGTGACAAAGTTCCGCAAGCTTCTGTCAAAGGAGCGCTGCCCGCCTATCGAAGAGGTCATTGAGTGCGGCGTGGTTCCGCGCTTTGTCGAGCTGCTGCGCTCGTCGCACTCGGTTATTCAGGTAAGCTGCTCTTTATTATGCTATTGTTTATTCGTGCATTCGTGCATTTGTGAAAATGCGTACAAATTCATACAAATGCGCATTTGCATTTTCGGTTCTAAAATTCAATGCACTGTTTTTATATTTTGAACTTTTAGTTTGAGGCAAGCTGGGCGCTGACCAACATTGCGTCGGGCTCGTCCGTGCAGACACAGGTGGTTATTGATGCGCAGGCCGTGCCGCTGTTTATTCAGCTGCTGAGCAACGAGAATCTGGATGTGCGCGAGCAGGCGGTGTGGGCGCTGGGAAACATTGCTGGTGACAGCCCCAAGTGTCGTGACTTTGTGCTTGCCGAGGGCGCGCTGCAGCCACTGCTGAGACTTTTGGGCGAGAACCACAAGCTGTCGATGCTGCGCAATGCAACGTGGACGCTGTCCAATTTTTGCCGTGGCAAGAACCCCCAGCCGCAGTGGGAGTCGGTAAGTGTATTTTAGTTATTTGCAGGACTGGGGTGTATTCCAGGCATGACGTCGTCCTTGCTACTAATCTGCTTGTCTGTTGATTTTGTAGATTGCGGCTGCGCTGCCAGTGCTGAGCAAGCTCATTTACTCGGTTGACGACGAGATGCTGACTGATGCATGCTGGGCTATCTCGTATCTGTCGGACGGCTCAAACGACAAGATTCAGGCAGTTATTGAGTCGGGCGTGTGCCGCCGCCTGGTTGAGCTGCTTATGCATCCGATGACCACCGTGCAGACGCCGGCGCTGCGCTCGATTGGCAATATTGTTACTGGTGACGACATGCAGACGCAGATTGTGCTAAACAGCGGTGCGCTGGCGGCGCTTCTGTCACTGCTGAACTCGCCCAAGGACGGCATCCGCAAGGAGGCGTGCTGGACTATTTCAAACATCACTGCAGGTAACTCAGCGCAGATCCAGGCCATCATTGACGCCAACATTATTCCGCCACTTTTGCATGTGCTGCAGCACGGCGACTTTAAGAGCAAGAAGGAGGCGTGCTGGGCGATTTCGAACGCAACGTCGGGTGGATTGAGCCAGCCAGACCAGATCCGCTACATCGTTCAGCAAGGATGTATCAAGCCGCTGAGCGACCTGCTCAACTGCATGGACAACAAGATTACGCAAGTGGCACTGGACGGACTGGAGAACATTCTGAAGGTGGGCGAGGCGGACAAGGAGGAGTCGGGCAACGCTATTAACCAGTATGCGCTGTTTATCGAGGAGGCGGGCGGCATGGACAAGATCCACAATCTCCAGTTGCACGACAATATTGAGATCTACAAGAAGGCGTACAGCATAATTGACAAGTACTTCTCCGAGGAGGGTGAAGAGGACGAGGACAGTGAGCTCATGCCGGGTGTCGACCAGCAGACGGGTCAGTTTAACTTTGAGGGCGACGTGTCGGTGCCTCAGGGCGGGTTCAACTTTGGCAACTAATTTCTTTCTTATTCTTATTTTCTTCAATTTTTGTTGCAGAGTTTTCTTTCTTTTTATATTTGGAGTGGAAGAGATGTTTGTTGCATTTGTTGGTATGATTGGTATAACGGCATCTTATTTTTGTTAATCGTGCAATGCTAAAAGCAATAATTTTGAATATTATACGATGATAAAGTGTTTAGGAAAAACAGCAAACATGCACTAGTAATTGTATAAATGCGTACTAGTTTGGCAACATGAGTAACGACAAATATTGCATTAACAAAATATATCTTTTCAATTCATCCGCCTATTTAAAACACACCCGCAGAGTAAAATGGCAGAGCCAAATATATTTGTGTTGGGAAACTTCATCAGCAAACCACCATTATTCGCTAGGCTATAAAAGCCGCACTTTTCCTGTTTCTTTGCTTCTCTCTTTCCTCTGTTTTTCTTTATTCTTTTCATCTTCACCTCTCTTCTTATTATGATGGCAATGTCTTTTTTGTAAAGTTAATGTTTTGCACCGTTCAATAATTGTTTTCTTTACTGATCAACGTTGTTTTAATGTATTGCAATATATTGGTTATGCCAAGCAACATGTATCTAAGCAACTCTTGGCTGACCTTTTAACAATATGAGCTGGCGACAAGATGAGCGGGCAATGAGCAGAGCGGGTAACAAGACTCAATCCAGCATGACCCAATATGAACCCGCGTTCTGGCAAAGAAATTTTGTCCAGAGAGTATACAAGCGTGCAGAACCGGTTTTCGAGACGCCGTGGTGTTTGGCAAAACTTTGCCAAAACTAAATTACCTAGTTTTGATTTCAGATAACAAAGTGCATTCTTACATATAATTTGCTGCATTTAACAGAGATTAACAGCATAAATTAAAGAGAAGGCTTGTCAAATAGCTTGCACATTCCTTTATGAGAGCAACGTCTCTGGTTATGTCTATATCTTACAAAATTGTCTTTTACAGTAATACACAGTTGCACGGCACAGTTCTGCCAACCATATAAATTCAGAGACTTCAAGCTGCGAATTTAGTGCAGGACTCATGAGTCCCACATTATAATTTCTGGATATCAGCCAGTTTTTTTACATTCGCACATCGTCTGAAAAGAAAGTATGTGCTTACAATTGCTTGCGAATATTATTTCTGCATTCACAAATGCACTCTACTTTGACACCATTGTGATTTGCTAAATACCAACTTGGGCAATGCATATTCTTTCAAAGATAATATCTTTCAGCTTATAAGCAGCAAATCCAAGTGGGACCATCCATGACACCCGCAGATGCATTACAACTATTGGCTGAAATTATGATGGTTGGGTACAACTGGCTTGTCTTTTTTTGTTGACAGAGTGACGCACAATGTCGGAGATGGAAGCACTAATCCCTTTATCCATGGCATATCAGCCTGGCCCGTGGCGGGATTTGTTCGTCAAAGCCACAGGAAAGAGTCATTGCAGGCGATCGGATTGTCTGCCATGCTAAGAAAGCAATACAAGGGAGCACATTTGAATATGGTCAAAGAACGTGTCAGGGCGACGGCAAAGACAGAAACACAAAGCTGTTATGGATAGGAAACTAGAGATCCGAGTTAGAAATTAAAACCAAACATGGAAGTAAAATATTCCAAGACATGTGTATCAAGACAATGCCGCTTCCTGCATATATAATAGACCAATTTGGCTGTCGCCCCTTTAGCAAGGCAAACATCAGTCTACTCCAACATTTATCGCCTTCCCATTGCCAGGTTTTGAATTTCTCTATTTGTCCTCAATTGATTCAGACATGAACTCTCTATACTCTCACTCGCTAGAAGAGATAAAGATGCATCCTGTATACCAAAGCTCGTCATCGCATAGCACAACACCCACTCTTACTGACTCTGGTGACTTTCAAGCTTTGCCGGCAGAGTGGCTCAAATGCCATGGGCTAACAGTTCCAGACTTTACAACTGGGTCCCTTGCCATGCCTGTCAACATTCCCGCCTCCAGCGCCCTGTTTCTTTCGCAAGATTATACATTTATGCCAAACATTTCCATGGATATGCCCTTGGCCAGCCTGAACATGGCAATTGCTCAGCCGGAAATGTCAATACCCACCTCTGTTGGTTGCAGTAGTTTTGGATTCTGCATGGATACTCCGCAGGCTTTATCTGCCACTGTCAAAACCGAGCTGAGTATTTCCAACAACTGTCTTCGTCGCAGAAACGCGGTGTTTGTTCCACGCTATCTTTCCGATGCTGTAATAAAGACCTTTCCAGGCGAACCTACAAGTCATTCCTTTGAATCAGCAACATATGCTGAGTGCTTGCAGCCTGCGCCCACTCGTATAAAACGGTCCTCTTCTAAAATTAAACCCAGCAAGGGCAACTCCAGGAGCTACGACAGTCACGTTAATTCAATACTGGAGAGTTGGATTAATAATCATGAGAACAACCCGTATGCGTCTCCACAAGAGAAGAAGCGGCTGATGAAAGAAACAGGGCTTTCCAAAATGCAGCTCAAAAACTGGTTTTGCAATGTCCGCCGGCGGAAGTATCCGCACACAATAAAACGGCCAAAGTCGTCGCAGCGGCCCATACGCGCTAATCAGGTCCACCACCAGACGCCCTTTTAGGCATACTTGACAATTTGCATAGCTCTTGTTCTTTATCTGGCATTCACATACAATTCAACTTATATTAAACGCGTCACATTTAATATATACTCATAAGCTCGTGAATGTATTAATTCCGAAAGTGGCCATTGTCTTGGCATATAAAAGTACACCTCGAGCCTGTTACCACATATGCAGCACGGCCCACACGTGAATGGGCAATACAGCCTTCTGTATTATACAGCGCAAATAAATAATATTTCAGTGTCAACCAGACCTAGTATAAATACATATTATGCCGGCGTTTGTCGAGCATGCTATATTTCCATCCGTATAAACTTGCGCTCTGTACTTTTATTGCACTATAGAATAATAACAATGTACTTTTTTGTACCACTCGTTGCTGTGTTGTGTGCAGCTCTGGGCGTAATGGGATTTGATATATCTTGCAACTCAAACATGGCCGTATACTGGGGCCAAAATAGCGGTGCTTCAGGCAGCCTTCCGTACCAACAGCCGCTTGGTGCATACTGTGACGATGACTCTGTTGACATTATTCTTTTGTCGTTTCTGTACATCCTCAAGGGCAAGGGCGGATATCCAGTGCTGAATTTTGCCAACATATGTGACTATACCAAGAACGCGTCGGTTCCAGTCTTTCCTGGGACTGAACTAATGCACTGCTCAGACATGGGGGTCGACATTAAGCGCTGCCAAGAAAAAGGAAAAATTATTCTTCTTTCAATTGGTGGCGCAACAGCACAGCTCAACTCGGATGCTGGCACTTTTTCCAAGCAGATTTGGGATTTATTCATGGAGGGCTCTTCAGAGTTCCGGCCGTTCGACGACGCTATTATTGATGGGATTGATTTGGATTTTGAGCAGCAATCACAATTCGACACGATACAGTTTGCCAACAATATGAACAACTACTTTAAGTCTGGCACTCGAAAGTACTACCTGACAGCGGCGCCGCAGTGCCCGTACCCCGATGCCAATCTTGGAAATTTGTTGGCGCAGTCGCACGTTGACATGGCATTTATCCAGTTTTACAACTCTGGATGGTGCGACAACTCCAAGTATGGCCTGCCACATTGGCCAGAAGTAAGTACACAAACTACACACATGACCAACCATATTGCACGCCAAATCATATATACTAACAACACGGCAAAAGTTACAATTAATAGTCAATGAACTACTACATGTGGGATGCAGCCTGGCGCAACAATAGCTTTGCCAACCCAAATATGCGCCTCTATGTCGGTTCAACTGCAGGATCAAGTGCTGGAAATCCGTCGTCATATGTCAGCCCAGACTTTTTTGCCAACGAGTTAAAAGGGCTACAGAAAGACTATCCCGATTCGTTTGGAGGGGCAATGACCTGGGATATGAGCTGGGCATACGGGTCCAGCCCCAACTACGCAACCAATGCCAAGCAAGCAATGATGGCAGGGTCAAAGTGCAGCAGCTACGCATGAACAATAGTGTTTTTCTAAATTGGTTTACAAACACTAGGCTTTATAGTTTACGCAAAGAGTTGTAGTGTTCACCCAGCCCATATGCGTGGCGGTGATACGACAGGTTTACTGGATCTTTGGCAGCATATGTGTTATCGCCTATCTGCAGTATTGGCAGTCCAGACTGGAATATGTGCACAGGCAACTGAGCGTGTTTAATCTCCAATCCTTTAATTTTTATGACACCATAAGCAACATGACTCGCACAAACGTGCTTTTCTTTTGACATAAATGCTGGAAAATGCGTTCCCACACCTAGTTTAATTAATTTTTCTGCCTTTGTTACCTATTTTTATTTAAATAATGGACCACAGAGTTGTTACGCAGACACTGGACCTCGAACGCAGGTTTATTGAACCCGTGGTCAAGGCAGTTTTGCACACTATTTTGTTTCATCGGTACTTTGGCAACGTGAGTCCTCGGGACACGTGTATTCTAAGCTCCATTCAATACGTACGTGTCTGTTTTTTGAAATAACCAGTGTGTGGATTTACCCATGTATTATTGATTAATAATGAATATGTAGACGTCGGTGGATAATACGGATGTGCAGAGTGAGGTGGACGAGCGGGTAGACGAGCTGATGCAAAGCTTGGCACAAACGGGGGACTCAAAGTCGCAAATATCGTTGTATTTTACCGAAACAAAGCCCCGTCGGGCGTGGTTTAGCAAATCGGAAGAAGAAATATGCTGGGAAGAATGGATAATACACATCAACTGCAAAGTATCGAAATCGCAGCCAGGTAAGCAAAAACATGACAAAGGTCAATATTGATATATTACAAGCTGTTTAAATTTGCAGAGATGTAGAGGTTGGGCAGTTGCAGGCGAGTGCCGAAGACCAGGCAAAGCGAGCGATATTCCGGGTTATCCAGGAAATGGACAAGCACAAAGACCATATTCCGCTTATTGCCAGCAAGCAGAGCAACCCGTTTCCATACCATATATCCGTAGCTCCAACATCTGGACTTTGGAGCTCAATGATCAAACGAGCCATTCCCGCACGAGCCCCCAAATAATGTTTCATATATCATTAAAATTAAATAAAGCCATTTAGTCTAACAAGTGCTTGCTGGCCCGAGCCATTGCGCTCTGGAGTCGCGATAACCGCTGAGCAGACTCGGTCATTCGATGGCGCTTTGACGGGGTGGACACGGTGGACACAGACATGGCAGCGCTATGGCGAGTAGAAGCAACGGAGCCTAAATTGCGAATCGGCGTGGCTGAGCCCAGATTGAGAGAAGGCGGCGACCCGTGGAACGCAAGACTCGATGGACGTTTTGCGGCGGGCGTGACAAACGGCGACCAGTCCATTGAATTGGCCTGGCACAGTTGCGCAGCCTTGCGAAGTCGCTGCTCCGCCTCGTGCACCGCATTGTGCGTGGCGTGTGTGACGCTGCTTCGGTCCACATACGTGCTGCTCGACACTAGGGCACGTAGCTCATCGAGCTGTTGCTTGACCACAAACTCGAGCGCATGCAAACTGCTGTATAGCGGAGGCTCCCCTGTATGCCCCGTGGAAGCTAAAATGTCGTCGACCATTGCCGCCAGCACGGCGTTCAGCACAACAGGTTGCGGGCCATGAGATCCCAAGCTGCCAAAATATCCGCGGCCAATTCCCGCATGTTCCAATGCATGTGGATACGACTGCCCTGGCTCAGATCCAAGAACCACATGCTTGTTGAGTATCCCAAGAAATGCATTGGCGGTACCAATGGCCAAATTAAACACCGCAACCCGCGTACTCAAGTCTGGCTGCTCGCCATTAGTGAGCGCACGTACGCAGCTGCTCATGCGGGAGAGCTGTTGCACAAGTGCAGCGACAATGGGTTCGAACGCCCTCGACACTTTGACCAGCGCAGCTTTGCGCGCTTGTAGAAGATGGCGGCACGTCCATTTAAGTCCTGATCCGAGCTGTTGCTTGGACGAATCGACTCGCAGAGCCAATATGTTGACGGCAACGTAGCTGGGCGTGCCATGCGTGCCCATGGTGCGCTCAATAAGCCGGCGCACGGCTCGCGAGTCGTCTGTGCTCCAAAACACAAACAACAGCGGGTGCACGCCCGACGCCGGTACTGTGGCTCGAGCCCGATCGAGAGCACAATCAACGCGAGTGGCAATGGAAGAAGCTATTTTGCTCATAGTAGCCGGACCGCGGACGTCTGCAGCGCTAACCGGCTCAGAAGATAGCACGACAATTTGCGCTGCAATAGCGGATGCATCGCAATCAGAGACTGGATCATCAGATTGGTCTCGAAACAACAGCCGCTTGTCCTCGTTACTCCCATACGACGCAAGGCGGCGCCCCGCTTCGCAGCGCTCGATACTTGTGGGGTCGAGCTGCCACCAGAGCCACGACGACAGCACAGATGCGTCTTGCGCGCCATCAATGTCCACTACAGCTCGGAACGACGGACTGCCGAACCGAGTCAGTGCGCGGCTCACGATGCCAAAGCACTCAGCGCCCATATGCAGCGAGTCCCAAAAGCCCTCTGCGACTGAGATACGCGGCTGAACTGCCGGAGCTGGGATTACGCTTTGCATATGGTCCTGGTTAGCATAGATTTGTGGCTGCGCACTATACTCGTTATCAATAATATCGTCCAAATCGTCCAAGTACCGCTGCTGCAAAGCGCGATCTTGCAGCTTTGCTGTCGTTTCCATGCTCCATTGGTCAAACACCCGCCGCTGCAACGCCCGTTTGCGGAATGTGTCTGCTTGTGCGAACAGAAGGCATCGGTATGACTCCTCGTACACCGCAAACGCACTTGTGTAGTCGATAATCGACTGTGTAATGTCGGCAGCAAGCACATCGGCCACCTGTGCGGTGTGCTGGGCTCGCGATGTCACAGGGGCTGCCACCTCGCCTGTCAGCGACCCAATCAGATCGTGGTAGAGCGCATTGGTCAGCGATGTCCAGTTTATGCGATGCCGTGGACGGTTCCAGACCACAGATATTGGCTCAGGCTCTGGCGCTGGCTTAATAATAGGCTCTGATATAACTGGCTTCTCGATCGGAGCACTAATAGGCGGAGTAAATAGCGTTGGTGCTACAGATGATTCCGCAGGTGATGCTGCAGGTGCGGAAAACAGGGGCGGTGCTGCAGGCGCAGGAAACAACGATGTCATAGGAGTTGTAGTCTCGGTCGGCTTGCTGAAAAGATTGCCAAAAGACTGGGGCGGTGGAGCGACCGCAGCTGCAGGTTCGACTGTACTCTCTTTCTGTTTGGCCTGAAATGTCGGTGCTGCAAACGGCGATGCCAATGGCTTGCTAAACACCCCGCCGTGGCCACTAGCAAACGCGCTGGCCGAGCCAGCTGAACTTGCTTGAAATTCCATGCCAGGCTGCATTGATGCTGGTGCAGTGGGCCACACTGGCTTTATATTACGTGCCACAGGTGGAGCGGCAACCCCATTTGTTGCAGAGTTTCTAGCATTCGCAGCACTGAGCTGGCCAACGTTAGCATTACCGAACTGACCAGCATTAGCAGAGCCGACTCGGCCAACATCCGATGTACTGAACCGACCGGTCGTGCTAAGAAAGCGCGAGTCAAGGTTTGCGTTAATAGCGTGCATCGGCGGCATATGGAACTTTGCCCCGACCACACGCAAATTAGGACTCGTACGCCGCACTTGTTGCGCAGGCTCCTGAAACACAATACGGCCTTTGACGCGCTCGCCAAGCTTGACACCCGATCCACGCAACGTCACATTAAATTGCGCGCAAAACTCTTGTACCTCGTCGACCGAGTCAAACGCCAGCATTTCGGCAAAATCAGACACTGGATATTCTTTGCCTTCTTGATACGGAAATGCGTCGCACATGGACCGCAGGGCTGAGCGTCGTACGCTGGGGAAGTAGTATTCGGCCAGACATGCCAGAAGCAATGGTGTTGCAGGCGAAGCGACTGCACGGAAAAACTGTACACCCAGGTTCTGTGCCGCCCAGCCAGTGCCCGTGTCACGTCTTGGTGCTGTGCTGGACTCGCTCAGCATATGCAGCTTCAATGCTTGTTGCACAATGGGCGCTGTAAATATGTGTCGCGGAAGCCGCTCGGCCACGCGCTTGGCGTCAGGGTCCCGCAAATGCGACACAATATAGTACGCGTAAAATTCTGCCTCATTTGCGCACACAACACGAGCTTTACGGTGATCGTCGTACAGCTCGATAAGTGTCTTTAGCGTGTTGCGCAGTTGCTCCATATCCTGGTGCTCGGCAAAGTCTTTGTTTCCGCACAATATGTGTAACGACACGATATGGAACCGCGCGATTCGCTCGCATACCGCGACTGTCGTCGAGTCGCGGATGTTTTGGATGGTAAAGTCCTGGCGAATGCTTCGAGTGCGGTCACGTACAAACCCGTGGCAGCTGCGTAGTTCTTGATCTGCGGCGATTACTACGTTGACCAGGTGATCCAATGTCCGTTGCAATGTGTCGGGCGTGCGCAAGTCTTCGGGGAGGGGCTCTTCGTTTCCGGCGGCTGACCGGTGAAACGTCTTGACTGCTCGCGCTGGATCGGCTTGTCGCGTTCCGGGATACATTTCGGGCTGCGCGATGTTGTTCTTTAGTTGCCGTTCTTCGCGCTCAAATTCTGGACACATTAGTGTGCATGTGCCGACTATTTTCGCTGCCTCTGACAATGACCCTTTGTGTACATTGCTTTGCGACATGAGCTGCTGCCGTCGCTGTGCGCGCTCTGCGACCAGCTGCTGGTATCGCCGCTCGCCTTCTGTGTTGTTGAACCGCTCCCGCCGCAGCGCCTTGAGCCGCTCCTCCTCAGCCGCCGGCCGATCTGTGTTCATCGCAAGCCCAATTTAAAATAAAAAAAAGTGCGCGATTAACTCTGCAATGCAAAATGCAAAAAGAGAAGGGAAATCATGTATTGCAAACAAGAAGCGTACACTGCAGGGACAAAATTGTGACGTTATGCTTGATCGTAATATGATCAGGGATGGATCACTGGCAGAGCTTCAAGTGGGAAACGGAAAGGTGGTATCCAGTCAAACCGTGACAGTTTGTAAGCACGTTAGTTTTTGGTTTCTTGGCGAATGGTAGATATAGAAACTGTAACCACTTTTTATTCTGTTTTTGTAATGGTTGTGAAACTATCTAAACCGTAATAAATCCTTATGCTGACATTCAATGTGCATAAAGATACCGTCCGTTCTACTTTAGTATCCTTCAGTTTCGGGAAGCGTGTGCCGCATAAACCCAAGGTATTTTAGATGCGGGTACTTGTCCTTGTGCTCCTCAATAAAGTCAAGAACCGGCTTCTTTGGCACTTTTGGCGAAATGACACGCTCCAATGTTGGCATCTTGAGCAGCAAAAACTTTACCACTTTAACCATCGTGTATGCCGAAAACTCGTGCTCAAAGTGCAAGTCGAGAAACTTTAATCGAGTATTAAATGGAGTTACTTGTGTATGGCTATTGGGCTTGGGTATATTGTCGCAGTTGAAATCTCCAAGCTTTAAACTTTGTATACCCAGCTCAGACAAGCTACGTAGTTTTAGAACAAGCTCAAGTGTTGTGTTTACACAAATAGGCGCGGCCACATACAAGTGGGTTAGGTTTGTACAACTAATAGTTTTGGCCGATATGAACAGCTCACTGTTAAAGATGCGCAACTGCAGCTGTTTGCTTTCTTTGGCCATGGAGAGCACATTGTTGGCCAGCTCGAGCGTTTGTGTGTTGCTTGCATACGAGTCCAAAGCTAATGTAACGTTTCTAGATTTTGGCAGCACATGGCCAATGTTCCTGATCCCAGTTGCCGACGCATGTATGGTTATGCTTTCCATATAGGCAGGCAATACGATGCTGGATAAAAACCTTTTGGTACAGTGTTTGTCATTCACGTACAGTGTTTTTAATTTGGGAAAGTGCAGCATGTATTGCTGGCCGCGTTTGTTGGGTAAAAGATAATCGTATTCTAGTCCGCTTTCTTGCCACGAGCTATATACGACTTGCAAGAACTGCAGGCATGGAAACACTATTTTGGCTGAGCTTGCAGCGACAAATGGCTGCCAAATCTGTTTTCCTGCTCCAGTGGTCAGTCTCAAGCTGACTAGGGAATCTGGGCTAATACGCGGGCACTGGCCATTAACATCGTTATTCCAATCAAGCGATAGCTGTTTCAGGCCCACTAACTCACAGCCTTTGTGCATATACAGCTGAGCCCGGCTAGTCAATCTTACCAGCTTGCTAGCGTAAACAGTTGTAATTCTTCCACACAGTTCTCTAACCAGTGTATTGTGCGTCACTTCCCGAAATTCTAGCATTGTTACTCGCGGCATCGTCTTTACGAGCATGCTACAAGTAGTGATAATGTTTCCTTCATACTGAGCTAAATTTATGTTTTGTCCACCCAGTGCAAACAAGTCGGGGCGGAAAACAATGTGTAACTTTTCAATTGAACTCCATCTTTTGTTCACTCGGGCCAGGATTCCTAATATGTGTCGAAGGTTGGAAAAGGGCTGCGTATCGAAATGTAACTCTACCATAAATGTATTTACTACGCTTGATAGCCCGCCCTCGTGTATCAGGTCCAAGTTTGTATCAATGCCGGGGCCCATCAACGAATGTACATTCTTTATTTGGTCTGAATAGCTCGTATATGCACCAAACATGGCCGGGTATATAAATATTGCATCATATACAAGTGGCAGCCCGAGTATGCGCAGTTTATGGCATATAGCCAGCAACACGGTGTTTTCTTTAAACCTAACCGGTGTCCGTGTGTTCAAGCTCAACGAATATCGAATAATCAAATACAAGACACTGTCTGGCAGCTTGCCAAGCTGCATTTTTAGTAATAAAGTACGAGAAAACAAAACTTGCAAAAGAGTGGATTAAAAGGGGGCTTTCAAAGAAAAAATGCTAGCAGCAAATCCTGCTTAGTGGGTTTGTGTGAGTAGTGCTGTTTGCATTACATTACTAAAGTCACAGCTTGCTGCTTGATATACAAAAAGAAACGTGTGTTGGACAAAGAAGCGAGTGATCTTGTAATTATTTAATAAAGAATTTAGTAGCCTATCTTTACGTGTAGCTGACAAGGCAGATGACCAGAATTGCTCAAAAAGAGTTGAACGGAGTATATTATATACGCAGTGTAAAAATTAATTAACAGAAAAGATAATAAAATATAAAATGTTTGGAATAAGCAGGTTTATATGAGGAAAAATGACTTCAACGTGTCTGACTACTCAAGCAATGCCATTCTAGGCGGTATCAGTAGTAAACTTGTTTCAATTAGTGAAAATAGCTAATTTATATACATTTGTTGTAAAACCAAGACAGAGAAATAAAATACGAAAATTAGGACTTATGCGGCTGACACAGCAATCGACGAGTTTTGCTTTTTCTGGCTAGCCAAAAACGCAGCACGCATAGCAAAATAGTCCTTGTGCAACCCGCACTCGGTCTTCTCAGATCCGGCCCACCGGCCCGCCCGCTCATCCTCTCCTTCCTTTACGGGACGCGTGCTATGGTAGTCGCCCACCGACTTGTACCCCTGATCAAGCAACACGTTGTACGGAACCTCATGAGCACGCAAATACGTCCACACTTGCTGGAACGACCAATTGGCCAGTGGGTTAATCTTGATCAGCCCAGTTCCCTTTTCAATCTCAACGACTTGCATGGTCGCGCGGTCGCCCTTTTGGCTCTTACGACGGCCAGTAAGCACGGCGCGTGCGCGCAGCTCACTGTATGCCCGACGTGCTGGCTCGACTTTGACCGAATAGTCGTACACCGTGTCGTTGTGCTTCCACAGCTCGTCACCGTGCTTGGCCACAAACGCAGCGCGGTCAGCGCAGCCATCGGGCTTGTACACATGGAGCTTGAAGCCGTAGCGTTGTTGGCTGCGGCGGGCCAAGTCAAGGGTCTCGTCAAAGTGGTGCAATGTGTCCAAGAAAATGACGGGGACGGAAATGCCCTGGGTGTTCAACATGTCGGAGATGACGTTGCCTGAAGGCCCGAATGCGGTTTCTTGGAACAGGCCGTCAAAAGTGACGTGTGCCCAGTCGAGGATCTGGGCCGGCTGCATGGTGGCCAGCCGCTGGTTGATGTGCTCGAGCTGAGACTCATCGAATTGGAGCACGGGAGAGGCAAGAGATGGCATCTTTTCTGTATGATTAAAGTTGACAAAATGTTGTGCAAGGAGTAAAGAGCTGCTTGTGAAATAGTAGCGAGAAATGCAGTGCTTATATACCTGTGGTTGGGGTGTAACATGCTTTGAAATCCGTTTCTCATCGGCATCGGGACTGCTGGGATTTTCCTGGCAGATAGCAATGACGCTGCCAGTTTTGCGGTTGGCCAAAGCAGAGGGATTGGACAGCGCAAATAGCTTATTTGTAATCCAAGCGTGTATATGGAATTGCTTGCGGCAAACAATGTGGACATAGTGCCATCCAAGGCGGCGATGGCGACATTTTGGTTGCACCATCAAGCGGCAATGCAATTGGCCCAGAAATCTTGTTTGATTGACATGATCACAGGCGGTAGCTTTAAAAAGAGTAGTCTCAATCAACTCCCCGTTAATAAGTGCGGGCAATATCGGCCCCGTGCGGGTTGCTCGAGCAAAGATAGAGCTTTGGCTCACTTGCACCGACTGGTGCAATGGAAAATGCCGGCCAATGGCAGACATGCGAGCCGAGGCAGTGGGGCTCTTTTATGCAAAGGCGGAGATGGCTCGATTATCTCTGCTACTTTTGGCGACGACGAGCTGTGCATTGTTCGGCGGCATGTGTGCTGCAACCGCGGCACTGGTCAACTATGGCATGTTCAGAGATCGAAAGATAAAAAGGCCTGGACCAGCATTCACCGGGGCATTTAATCTGTATCTGCTAGACCTTTTTTCATTCCTCTGGTATTTAGCGTATAATAGTGTAATTAGCAAGATTATATTTTTTGTCTATAGAATATAACAATATGGCTTCCACGCTTCGCACACTTGCTTTGAGCGCGCCGTCGGTGGCAGCAGCAGTAGCGTACACGGGAGCAACGACTCTTGACAGCACGACGGCGGTGGTCGGGACTCTAACGGCAGACGAGCTGATCCAAGATAATAGAAATTTGGCCAAGCTGTCGCGGGCGGCCGAGATCACGTCGCTTGTTGACAGCCATAAGCGGGCCCATGTTGTTGTGCCGGCATCAGAACTTATTGGACTAATTCCGGTTCTGCGTGAGCTGGCACAGAACAAACGCAGCGTGGTGCTGCATGTACCGATCAGCTCGGCAGACGATGTCACGGATGTGTTGGCAGTGCGCGACTCGGGGTGCGCGGTGTTGCGGTCAGCGACGGCGCAACAGGCAGTGGACTTTAGTCTGGTTGCAGCGCTGTCTGCGCAGAAACTGGGCGTGCCGTTTATCCATTGCTTTGCCAACGGGACAGGGCCGGTGGATGTGCAGGCGTACGAGCCAATTGCAGATAACGCCGACATTGCAGCGTTCCTCAAGGACGAGAAAGAGACTGAAGGTGATGTGCAGGAGGTGTCGGTGGCCGATGCAGCGTATGCAGTGGTTGCTCAGGCAATGGCGCTGTTTGACAAGTCGTATTCGCCAGTGACATATGTTGGAGCGGCTGATGCAACGCTAGTGTATGCGACGTTTGGCAGTGAGCTCAGCGCCGAGGCATTGGGCGCGGCCGGCGCAGTGCAGATTAGTCTGTACCGGCCGCTGAGCGTGCAGGCGGTAGTAGCAGTGGTGCCGCAGTCAGCAACTCGGCTGGTTGCGCTGGAGCAGGTAGTGCGGCAGCCGACGGCATGGGGCCCATTGCTGTTTGATCTGGCAACAGTGCTGCACTCGCGCGAATGGGAAGCACAAGAAGATCGCGCTCGGCCAATCATTTTGGATGCAGTGTCTGCAGCGTCGCCCGCAGAATTCTCAGCCGCGCAGCTGGCGCAAGTGACGACACACGCCATGGAGCTCGACTCGCCGGCGCACTTTGATTCGGCAGCAATCGCTGGCATTGCGACAAGCAGTGCGTTGGCGGAGGATGTGGCGGGCCTTTCGGTGGAGGAGCAGAAGAAGCGCGTGGAGAGCATTCCATATGGGCAGTTGTTGCGCGATCTGTTCAAGCAGCGGCTGCATGTGGCCAACGCAGCCGAGAGCCGGTCGATCTGGGGCGACTCGGGCCAAGTCGGCTCGACTCCAGAGTTTGGGTTTGGGCAGCTGACAGCGGCAGAGCGCGAGCGCACGCGGCTCGCACAGGCGGTGACAGATGTGCTGCGTGACGTCAGCATTCCGCTGTCGAAGGCGCTGCACACGGCGCTGAACCAATGGCTGGGCAGCAAGGACGATGCGGCGGTGGCGACGCATGCGCTGGCCGACGAGATCAACGCGCTGCTCGACGCAGAGACCGCACCGGCTCTGGGAGCGGTGCGGCAGCTGCGGGCGCATTTTGCGCGGCAGTCGAGCTGGCTGGTGGGGGCCGACGAGTGGGCGTACGATCTGGGCAGCAGCGGCGTGCACCACGTCATCGCCAGCGGACTGAACGTCAACATGCTCGTGCTGGACACTGCGCAGTATCCGTTTGCAGCAACTGACAAGAACGGCACACGCAAGAAGGACGTTGGGCTGTACGCAATGAACTATGGCACAGCGTATGTGGCATCGGTAGCTGTATATGCTTCGTACACGCAAGTGCTGCAGGCGCTGGCCGAGGCCGACGCATTCCCTGGCCCGTCTGTGGTGGTGGCGTATCTGCCGCATGCCGGCGGCGTGTTTGGCGGCAACTACTCGCCCATCGAGGTGCTGCAGCAGTCGAAGCTGGCCGTCGACAGCGGGGCATGGCCGCTGTACCGCTGGGACCCGACAAAGGCCGACTCGGCTCGGTTCCAGCTCGACTCGGAGCGGCTGCGGCGGTCGCTGGAGGACTTTTTGCAGCGCGAGAATGTGCTGGCGGCGATCGGTCACGCCGAGCCGAAGCTCAGCGGCGTCGGTGCGTCGGTGGAGGGGAAGACGGGAGCGCGGCTGGCTCGCAAGGCACGCGGTGACGTCGACACCCTTTTGGGCGGACTGGGCGGACCGCCGCTGCTGGTGCTGTTTGCGTCAGATAATGGAAATGCCGAGGAGACAGCGCGGCGAGTGGCACGGCAGGGCCGGCGGCGGGGACTGGATGTGCGGTGCATGGGCATGGACGAGTTTGACGTTGAGGAGCTGCCGTTCGAGAAGACTGTGGTTGTGTCGGTGTCGACGGCCGGCCAGGGCGAGATCCCGACCAATGGGCGCGAGTTCTTGAAGGCGCTGCAAGCCGCCAGCATCAACCTCAATGCGACGCAGTTTGCAGTGTTTGGACTGGGCGACAGCCACTACTGGCCGCGCGCCGAAGATGCCATCTTCTACAACAAGCCAGCGCGCGACATTGACCGCAAGCTGAGCGAGCTGGGCGGAGCGCGTCTAATTGACGTTGGTCTGGGCGACGACCAGGACGCCGATGGCTGGGAGACTGGGTTTGCCGACTTTGAGCAGCGGCTGTGGGCCGCGCTGAACATCGACGTGGTGGCCGGCGCAGGCGTTGAAGAAGAGGCGCCTTCGCGTACTGACGAGGAGAACAAAGTTATCAGTAACTTTTTGCGCGGCAGCATTTCGCAGGCAATCGCCGACACGTCATGCGGCTATGTGGACGAGTGGGACGGCAAGCTGCTAAAGTTCCATGGCACATACATGCAAGACGACCGCGACCTGCGCGCAGAACGCATGTCGCGGGGCGAAGAGAAGGCATTTTCGTTTATGATTCGCGTGCGGTTGCCCGGCGGCGTGGCGACGCCTGCGCAGTGGCTGGCGATGGACAAACTGGCCGACGAGTACGGTAACCAGACGATGAAGATCACCACGCGCCAGACGTTCCAGCTGCACGGCGTGCTTAAGCGCGATCTGCGCGAAACTATGCGGGGCATTAACCGCGCGCTTATGGACACGATTGCGGCGTGTGGCGACGTTAACCGTAACGTTGTGGCGTCGGCCAATCCGCTGCAAGCGCATCTGCAGCCCGAGGTCGTGCAGCTGGCGACTGATATTTCGCGCCATTTGCTGCCGTCAACGTCGGCGTACCACGAGATCTGGCTCGACGATAAGCTGGTCGCCGGAGCGGCCGAGCAGACGAGTCCGGTGGCCGACTATGAGCCGTTATATGGGCCGGCGTATTTGCCGCGCAAGTACAAGATCGCCATCGCCATTCCGCCTGAAAACGATGTCGATGTTGTTGCGTATGATCTGGGCTTTATCGCCATTCTGGACGACGAGCAGCAGAACATTTTGGGCTACAACGTGATGATTGGCGGCGGCATGGGCATGACGCACAACAACCGCAAGACATATCCCCGCCTGGCCACATGCCTGGGCTACGTGCCCAAAGACAAGGCAATCGCTGTGTCCGAGAAAGTTATGCTCGTGCAGCGCGACCACGGCGACCGCACGAACCGCAAGCACGCTCGCCTAAAGTACACGGTCGACGACTACGGCATGGACTGGTGGCGCCAGCAAGTGGAGCAGCGCCTGGGCTTTGCCTTCGAGCCCGAACGCCCGTATGCGTTTACGCATAACGGTGATCGCTATGGCTGGGTAAAGTCCACCCCAGGGCTGAACAACTTTACAATGTTTGTGCAGAACGGTCGTGTGGCCAACTTCCCCGACGGAAAGCCCCTCAAGGCCGCGTTGGCCGAGCTGGCGCGAGTGCACACGGGCAATTTCCGGCTTACATGCAATGCGCATCTCATTGTCGCTGACGTCAAAGACGAAGATGTGCCTGCCATAAGCGCTCTTTTGGCTCGGCACGGACTGGACAATCTCGACTATTCGGCCCTGCGGCTGCACTCGATGGCATGCGCCGCCCTGCCCACTTGTGGTCTGGCTATGGCCGAGTCCGAGCGCTACCTGCCGCGCCTCATTGATCTGCTCGACAAGATCATCGATGAAGCTGGGTTGCGTCAAAACGCCATTGTTATCCGTATGACGGGATGCCCGAACGGATGCGCACGTCCGTACAACGCCGAGATTGCGTTTGTGGGCAAAGCACCAGGAGCGTATAATTTGTATTTGGGCGGCAGTCATTCGGGCGAGCGCCTCAACAAGATATATCGCGAGACTGTTACCGAAGAACAGATTTTGGAAGTGCTGGCTCCGATTATCAAGCAGTACGCGGTGGAACGCAATGAGGACGAGCACTTTGGCGACTTTGTCATTCGCAAGGGCATTATCAAAGAGACCCGCGAGGGCAAAGACTTCCACGAGGTTTAACTCATATTTTCTTAAAACACAATAATAAAACTTAAATTTATAAATGCAGGTTAACTGGACAAGTCGCCCATCACATGGTCGTCGTATGAGCTCAGCGAACTAATATCATCATCGTCACAACTAATCTCACCGTCACTATCGTGCGCATCCCTTATCGTCTGTGTCTTTTTTCCGGCAAACCGCACCACATAGTCTCGTACTTTTGCCTCGTATGCCGCCGTGTCGCGCATCATAAGCGCCGCCGCCTCGCCGTTCAGCGGATCCGTCGGATTCGGATACCGCAACAGCTGCGGCATAAACGACTCGAATATATTCAAAAGATCAAACATTGGACTCCACGTTTGATTGATCACATCAAGGCACACTGATCCACTCAGCTCGTCGATGTTTGGATGGAATATCTTGTTCACAAACCCAATCGATGGCGACCGGAACGGATACTGCTCCGGCAGCTCCACATGGATCTTCCACTCGCCGCCCGCAAACGGTGCTACATTATTTCATAGTGGTTAGTCTCCACAATCTAAACAGTAACCACAATACCATCCCTGCTCCGTCTGGCAGTAACTCTGCACAGAGAAAATACCACTGTCACAAAACAGCTCTTAAATCAACCCCTTAAAAAGTCAATGCGCTAGGACTGGGGGAAGAGTGTAAACTGTGGCTTTCCAGACATCCAGCATAAACATTCTCAAACTCAATACTTACTGCCTTCGGGTCCAATGAACATTATGTAGAACTCTTGCATGTTATCGTTGACCAGTTTCACATCATAGTCGCTCATAAGCCTACTGTAAAGTGCGTTAGTCACAAACCCCAAACCTTGCTCAAATTGACGGCTGAAAACTTACAACTTCATGACATCAGTCTCAATTCTCCTTCTCGGTGACGACATTTGGAATTCCGCAGCAAAATGTCGATTTCTCTCTGAATAGTTGTGAATGCCGCAAACACTGTGCAATTGGTTATATAATAGAATAAAGCAATAACTGTTGATTTACCGTCACAAGAGAAAAGCTAAGAAAAAAGAGGCAACTGACCCTGGGCAAGAGAATTTATGCCATTTTCCCCTTCTCCGTGTACCCTGTCACGTGCATGAGCCACGTGAGTATGATTAACTCCCGATGCAGCAAGCTCCACTATCCAATTTCTGCGCTGTCCAGATGACACATTCAAAAAGCGTTGCTCATAAACAGCGAGAACGACTGTGAAGGTGCACCGTGTGTTTGGTTAGGCTTGTCGGGCAGGGTGCGGCGCTGGCCAATGGGCGTTGGTCGGTATATGCGTGGACACGTCGGATCCACGATCGGATCATCCGACGATATCCGCGAAACCAATGTTTCCACACACTCAGGCCCTGCATCCATCACCTTCTCGTCTCCACAATGCCCAATAGTGTCGGCTGTATCGCTTTTACGGCGCTTCTTTGCGTGGCGGGCGCACTCTACATCTCCAATGTTGTTTGCATGGCACTCATGTGGTTGCACAATACGTGTGCGCGGCGATGCTGGAGCAATACTAGAGTGTGTGCGGTGGGTGAACTGAGGAAGAAGGTTGATTGCTGACCGTATTGTACGGGTGGCCGTGCGCTGCTGCCACCAAAACGCAAATGCCGCGAGTGCGCAGCCCACGACCAGCGGTACGGGACTGCACGCTGCTGCCCACCACATCCGCCTAAAGTCCGCTACACTCGGCAACGTACGCGCCAGTGCCATTTTACAATACCAGTATATATGACTCGAATATACAGAGAATATAGTAGAAAAACTTAATAAATGAATAGTAGAAAACACATGCTCTGTGGAAATAATAAACAATGTTTTTTGAGTCAAAGACGGATTTTCGGTTTGCCAAATTCTCATTCATTGAAAAGGAGGGATTGCTTGTTGCTTGTAGTAAACAATGGTGGGTCGTTGGTCCGTTTACCAAAATCGTGTTTTGTTGGTGTGATCACGAAACGTGATTAGCTCAAAACTAATGCGAATGTTGGTTGATGTTGAATAGCAAGTTTTGCCGTTTCAAAGTTATCCTTTATCGTATTGATACACAGCTGATGCCTCTTTTTGTTAAAACTATAAGGTTTTGCACTAATTACGTTCTGAATGCAGGCGTATTGGGCTTGATTAACTTGTTGCAAAGCGTTTATGTGAGAGTCAGAAATAGTGTCAAAAACTACGAGCTTGAAATATTCCATATAATTCACACTTTGGAATTAAATTGGATTAAACATAGCAGCAAAATACATTTCAAAGAGTGGGTTCTTTGACATATTAAAGCCCTTTGCGCCATCACAGTCTTGGGCACTTCCTAGCTTTCTTCTTCTTTTTAGCTTTTTGTTGTGCAAAATATTATATACTTGGAACTTTTAATGAACACCCGTGCTCTCCCCTCGGATATTATATATATAATAGTATGCTATGCACTACAAACGCGATTTGTTGGGAAGCGTGAGTTTAAAAAGGGGTTAAAGTTGTTGGCAGTATGCCAAGAATGGCGGTGTGCTGCTCTGCCTATTATCTATAAATATGCATATATTACTTCAGGCCGTAACGAGAGAATTAGTGATGACAACTATGACTCAATCCACGAGTTGGCAAAAAAGCAGTCAGCTGTAACTGTTGATACAAATATTGACTTGATTCAGTCTCAAAACTGTGTCGAATATGTTCAAAAACTGAATGTTGGTGTCCACTACAAGGTTTTACCATTTCTTGGACATGCTAAAATAGCAAGTGTCCTTAGTACAGCAGCAGAAATATGGCCAAATGCACATACGCTCAACATGGCAATGTTCACATGCACGTATGTAGGTAAATATAAAGATATCGAATCTTACACATCAGTTATTTCAGACATTGCTAGCAGATTTACACAACTGCTGCCTAATGTAAAACGCTTAATGTTTCAGGGAAACATTGTAAACCCTATGGCCCAGATATTCTATGGCAATATCGCTGGTGCTTATAATAACCAGCTTGAGAAACTGTCAAGTAAACATCCAATTGTTGTTCCATCCGACCTGATATTCGCAAATCTAAAGCACTTTGACATTAGCTTTAACAACATGACAAACTATCAACCACCGTCAATAAATCCACGCGTATTAGAAAGCCTAAAGATGACTGATGTATTAGGCACTAACTTCTGGGATTCGTTTTGTGTTGGTGGGCAGAGTAATGAAATTAAGTTTTTAAGTTTAACAAAACTGTATGTGAGTCAATACCAATTTGACACATTGGTAGATAATACTTACAGTTTACATAAGCTGCATTTTCCGTACCTCCAGGAGCTAATTATTGACTCTTGCACAACTGAACTGCCGTGGTTATATACAACAGTCCTGCCTGCGGCTATGAACAATCTTGTTATTAATGCCAAGTATGAATTATTCAAAATTCCTGAATCATTCGCATTTCCAGTTGTTGAAAACCTGTCATTGAACATTGGTTCTGATTTCAGCGACGGTAGAACTGAGCTACTAGAATCTGCTAATCATATTCTGGCAAATACGAATCAGTTCTTCAATGTTAATTTATCTATTGAGGATCGCTCTTTCACTATTAACCCACAGGATATTCACAGCAACAATATCACAAAGCTGTTTATAGGCGGGCCTATGACCATAAACAACTTTTATGCTTATCTTACCAAGATGAATCAATTGGTAGAGATAAAATGTGGAAGGCTTATGGCTGATGAGGATATGGAACTCGTTAGATTTCCAGACCCTGATCAGTTTTCAGATCCATACGAAATGCCTTTAAATATTTGCACAGAAACAGTGGAAATAAGGTTTAGCAATCCGGGAGATGAAATAAAGAAGAAGGTCAATGTTATTAAATGCTTGCTGTTAAAGTTACCTAGTTTGACTAAATTAATGACAACTGATGTTACTGAATACTTGGTTATTAAATTCATTGATGCTTATATGTGTAACTATCCACACTTGTTGGCTGTACAGCTTAATCTGGATACTACCAATGGTGGGATGTACAATTATCCATCCGACTATGACTCAAATTATGAAGCTTCTAACTATGACTCAGATTATGATGGTTCTAACTATTTTACTAATTAGTTATTTTTTATCATATTCATTATTCTTAACATTCACTTTTGACTTTTCATCCAATGGTTCAATTGCGTCTCAATGAACCAACAGTACACGTTTCATAATCTGGCGCATCACTCCTCTAATATTATGATATTGATTAGGGTTTGCTTAAACTGTTGGTAGCGCTGTAAAACGTTGACAGGGACATGGTCTTGCTTATTTTCTTTACTAATAAATATGTTTCTCTTTTTTCGTAAGCCAATATTAACAAATACTATCGTTTAATTTCTTATTGTTGAATTATCAATTCTATTTGAAGCACATTAGATAACATTAATAATACGTTAATAAAGTTTAAAATGTTACAAATAGTTACCAGCTGGAGTAGTACTAGGTGCCAATATTGTACCGCGCTGATAGAGCACATCTCGTTGACGAACCATGTACCAAAGCGCCACATGCCAATGAGTTGTACACATCGAAAAGTATTACTTTGTGGAACCCTTTGTCAATCTGATGTTCCTTGCATTAGAAATATATTATACTAAATACTTATTATTAAAACGCTACGAAAGAATGCAATTGCTAGATATTCTTACTTTAACCATAAAGTATCAACTGTGGTATTTGTTTGCTATTCAAAGATTATTAGATAGCGGGAGACATATTAAAGGCTATCTAGTATAGTCCTAAAATCAATTGAATACTAATCCTTATATTGCGTTGCAGTATAATGATAACACGAGAGCGTCAAAGCTATAAGCTTGAACTTTGCCGTGTAAACCACAATTTATTAACTGACATTAATTTATGTAATGCGTTAAATATAGAGTCAGCAAAATTACAACGTACAACTATAAGAAAAAGTATGCATTTTGGTTCAATCTGTAAACTTCCTGTACTAGAACATCAGACTCTGCTTGAATAGTAATAATGATACTGGATACGAACTCAAGGACTATCCTTGTTTATCGCACATCATCCACTGTTTTATACCTCCCCGATCTTCCTCAGCTCGGCGGCTCGGCGACTCAGCGATGATTTACAACACAACAAATTAATTTTTTGCATCATCCGACTCTGGCATCTCAGCTTTCTTCTTTGCTTTGGCTTTTTCTTGTGAATTTATTATATACTTGCAACATCAAATGAGCGCCCACGCTCTCCCCTCGGATATTATATATAAAATAGCATGTGATGCAGTATACTTGCTAGATGTTGACAAGTGGGAGTTTAAAAAGGGGTTAAAGTTGTTAGCAGTATGCCAAGAATGGCGACGTGCTAGTCTGCCTGTTATCTATAAATATGCATATATTTCTTCTAGTCGAGATGAGAAAGCTTGGGATGACAACTATGATTCAATTCACGAGTTGGCAGAAAATCAATCAGCTGTAACTGTTGATACAAACGTTGACTTGTTTCAGTCTCAAAACTGTGTCGAATTTGTTCGAAAACTCAATGTTTGTGTTCACTACAAGGTTCTACCATTTCTTGGACATGCTAAAATAGCAAATATCCTCAGTACAGCATCAGCGATATGGCCAAATGTGCATACACTCAAAATGGTAATGTACACTTTTACCTATGGAAGCACATATAAAGATATTGGATCTCACACCACAGTAATTTCAGATATTGTCAGCAGATTTACACAATTGTTGCCTAATGTAAGATGCCTAATGTTTCAGGGAAACACTGTAAACCCTATGGCCCAGATATTCTATGGCAATATTGCCGATGCTTACAATAACCAGCTTGAGAAGCTGACGAGTAAACATACAATTGTTGTTCCGACTGATCTGATATTCACAAAACTAAAGCACGTTGACATTTGGTTTGATGATATTACAGACTATCAGCCACCGTCCATGAATCCATGCGTACTGGAAAGCCTAAACCTATTTGATGTATTTGGCATTAAATACTGGGGCTCGTTCTGTACTGGTGAGCAGAGCAATGAAATAAGGTTTTCAAATTTGAAGAAACTCCACGTGAACCAACACCAAAGAGATACGCCTGTGGATATGAACCACAATACATACCAAATGCATTTTCCATGCCTCCAGAAGCTGATTATTGACTCTTACACCAATATACCGCCTTGGTTTTTTACAGCAGTCCTGCCTACGGCTATGAAGAATCTAAATATAAATGCTATGTGTGGATTATTTACTATTCCTGAATTGTTTGCATTTCCAGTTGTTGAAAACTTGGAATTGACTTTTAGTTCTAGTATCAATACCAACAGAGCTGACTTTTTACTATCAGTTAATCGTATTTTGGCAAATACGAATCAGTCCTCCAATGTTGATTTAACTTTTCTGGGTGACTCTCTCGTTATTAACCCGCGGGATATTCACTGCAACAATATCACAAAGCTATGTGTTTTCGGGCCTATGACCATAAACAACTTTTATGCTTATCTTACCAAGATGACCAAATTGGTAGAGCTAACGTGTAGAAGACTTATTATCGATGAGAACACTGAAGAAGCTATTTTACCAGAGCCTGGTCAGCTTCCAGATGCAAACGATATGCCATTAAACATCTGCACAGAAACAGTGGAAATAGAGTTTCGCAATCCGGGAGATAAAATAGAAAAGATGACCAATATTGTTTATTATTTGTTGTTAAAGTTGCCCAATTTGACTGAACTAACGGCAACTGACATTCCAGAAGACCAGGTTATTGAATTTATTAGTGATTACAAGAATATTTATCCGTATTTGCCGGCTGTAAGTCTTAGTCTGAAAACACCCAACGATTACATAACTGATGACTATGACACATATTACTAATGTAGTTTTTACCGTTGAAACTTGTATTAGTTCATTATCATTTCTACTGGATATGTAATATGAGCAAACGGAGCGACAGTGTATTTAGCCAGAATGAAAATACAATATTTTAGTATGTTAAAAAGAAGTTACTTTGCGGCCGAGGTAAAGACGCGCGACTGTTTTCCGTACTTTACAAACACGCGTTGTTCGATATTAGCCAGATCCCACTCGTGGTACACAATGGACAGATTGTCTTTCATGGCCATAAACAGTTTGTTATAGTCCTGGGGCTGGCCCGACTGCTGGCCCATGGCGCCCATCGACCCCATAGCTGTCATATCACGAATGCCATCAGCCGAGTTCTCTCCGCCCAAAATAAGCGAAAACACACCGCGCAGACCAAACAAGTTGATAAAGTACCACGACAGCGACGACACCCATTTTACGTCCATATTGGGAGTCATAATGCCCGACTGCAGCATCTGCTTGAACCGCAAGCCCAGCGGGAACGGCAGCTTGATCAAAATAAAGCCCGAAAAGAAGAACTGGATCCAGCCCATGATCAGCGTCTGCGGAACAATGCCCATCATCTGCTTCTTCATGCCGTCCATCATGACTTCCATGTTTTTCGGGTCGGCCATCAGATTAACCGGGCTCTGGTCCTTTGCGTTCTTATTTTTCAAGTACACGCCTTCTTCGAATGCACTGCAAAGGAACTTTTTGCGCTCGTTGAAAGAGGCAAGGGGGATGTACGAGTTGCTTTGGGCGAGAATTTGGCCGCGGATGAGGGCCTTGGCCTGGCGGATGTCGCGGATATCGGGCTTGGGCGGCTCGCCGGTCATGAGGATGGTGAGCTGGTGGCGGAAGACGCCGACGAGGACCATGATTACGGTGATGGGAAACAGCACCCAGTTGCGGATTGCAGGGTCCAGGAACATGACCTGCTCAGTGCTCTCTGCCAGGCCGCTCATTCTCAATTAATGCGCAATGCGAAATAAATAGATTGGAAAAATAAAGAGGGGAGAAAGAGCGAGCCGGCTTGCTCGAAACGTTTGGCGCCGAGTCAGCAACAGTAGCCTCTTTTTTCTGTACTTTCTTTAACCAAGAATTTTTTAGTTGAACATTGACAACCTCCATTGAAAAAGAGCGACACACAGACACAACTTGATTTGCAAACGACAATGAGCGCTGAGGAACATCAGCCAGGAGATTTCCAGTCGCAAAGACGGCAGGACAATGTGCTGGGCGGAGACTCATCTACGTGGATTCCAGCCAACAATGCAGCGCACGATAACACTGAGGGCGAAGACGCACAATTGCAACACGAATTGAACGATGCAAACGGTCGGCCGGAGCACGAGCAATCTGCCCTGGGCGAGCAGACGGCTATCAGATACTCGGTTGACGAGCTGCTGGCTCTGCGCGAGAGCAAGCTTGTGTATGCGCCCGACAATTTTTCGGCCAACGCGCCGCTAAGGTAAGCACATTGTGGATATTGAGGCAGAATGTGAGGACATATGCTAAGTAACTGGCGTTTAGGCCCGGAGTGCAGGTGAAGATGGTGGAGACGGCGCGGAGCGTGGGCGGGGTGCGGAGCCAGGTTCGGAATCCGTACATTGGGCTGGAGCATATAGTCGGAGCGCAGCGCAGCACGGTGCAGCCGGTGCGGGCGGGCGGACAGGCGCAGCGGAGCGTCGGAGCGCGGGGCGGGTTCACGGAGCATTCTGGGACGGACCGGGCACGGACCGGGTACACAGACCACGGCGACAGGGTGCGGACCGGATTTGTGGATCACGAAGCACCGCGGGGCGGGTCCAGCGCACGGGGCGGGCAGCAGGCTCCGGGCGGGCGGAATGGGCGCACTCAAGCCAGCGGGCGGCATGAGGGCGGAATGGCAGCAGCGTCGTGGCGGACGCGGACGGCCGGCACAGGCGACGTGGCACAGCCCGAGTGGATGGACGACGGCGTCGTGTATGACGAGGGCCAGAGTGCGCGGCAGATGCAGGACATGGAGGAGTGGAAGCGGCGCATGCGGGAGGGCGCCGACGCCGTTGCTCCGCAGGTGCCAATGGACGACCAGGCGGCTCAGCGCGAGTCGCGGTTCCTACGCCTGTTTGCGGCGAGCGAGCCACAAACACAAGTATCCTCAACGGCAGCAGCAACATCCCGGGCAAGCGACGACGACGAGCAGCTGTCCAAGCTGTTCAAAGTGTTTGGCAGCAAAGTCAACGTGAGCAGCAAAGCCAATGCAGACAGCACAGCGGCAAGCAGCACGACGGCCAACAGCACACTGGCGCCAGTCAGCGAGACACAGCGTGAGACAGGCAGTCCAGCGCCAATCAACGAGGCGCTGCGTGGAATTGTGCCAACGTCGGTGTTCCGCAAGAGCGCCAAAGGAGCGGCGCGGCGGCCAGACAGCACATCGTCGTCTCGGTCGGCGACGCCGGCGCGCAGTCTGCCGTCGTGGCTGGTCGAGCTGTCGCGCGGCAGCCCAGCACAAGCGCCGGATCTGGTGGATACGCTGGAGCGGGAGTATCCGGCGCTGGGAGCTCAGGCCCTGGGCGTTCAGGCGCTGGATGCGCAGTCTATATCGTCGCTTTCGGTGCAGGCGTCGGGCGGTGCGCCCAGCGAGGCCAATGGCAGTGTGGGATCGGGCAATTCGCAGCCAATGGGGATGAATTCTCAGGCTGTGTCTCAGGCCATTATTTCTCAGGCCGCTATGGCTCAGGCCATTTCACAGCCCATGGCGCAAACCATTTCACAGCCCATGGGCCAGGGAAACACACAGCCCATTCTGCAACAAATGGGCCCAGGAAACACGCCTATGGGCATGATGGGCATGCCGCATATGATGATGCCGGGGATGAACCCAGCGCTGGGCCAACTGCCCATGCCTATGGGTCCGCCCATGGGCTTCCATCCAAACATGATGTACGGAATGCCCATGCCCGGAATGATGGGCATGCCGCATATGAACGACCAGCTCATGCTCATGAAAATGATGTCGGACCCGCCCATGTACGGCCAGATGAGCGCCCCGCCCAATATGCCACACATTGCGCATTCGTATGCACATATGCAGTATCCAAGCATGCCTCCCGATGTTAGCCAGCCCGGCCAGCCGTTCCCGCCGCAGCCGCACCAAGAATAGTGTTTCAGTTTATGTATACAAATGATAAACTCTGGCATGTGCATGTCACGCGGAATAACCATGGGATCCACTGGATCTGCCGCGCCGGTGACGTCACTTTATTAACCGCGTGACCCATGATTTAGCTTTCAGATTTTAGTGGTAAAATAACAGGTGTATATAACAAAATGCACTAGCACGGATGCCGCAGATGCGAGTGTTGGCGGACTGGGATGGGAGGAATGCAGCCAGTGGCGCGTACGTAGTCTTCGAAGCCCTGGCGCTTAGGGTTGACCTCTTGCAGCCGGTTCTTCAGCGGACACACAATCTTGTCGCTGGCTACCATGCGCTGCTCGCTCGCCAGCATCATCAGCGAATGAGAAGGCACCCGGAACCGCGATGGTACTCGTACCTCGCCCAACAATGCGTAGAACCCGCTGCCAGTTCGCGTGCATGCTCCGCGCAGCGGCCAGCACACGCCCAGCGCGTCAGCTTCAGGCTCTGCATCCACACATGTCCGCTCCGATGATATCGACCGGCCCCGCCACCGCATCCGCACCGCCTCGTTGAGCATGTCGTGCACTGTTGGCACTTCGTGTACGGTTGGCGCGTCCGACTCCATCGAAGCTTCCGAGCCGAGCGACGCCGACCCTGTCGACTCGAGCGACGACGACGGGCTTATGTCCGCCAAAGTGTCACCACACGGACTAAACTCCCGCGCTGCGTCTGCGCTAACCAGTCCCAGCTGCACACGGTTGTCCAGCAACGCATGCACGTCGGCAATCGCTTCTGCGTGCGGGTGCTGCAGCTCACGCAGCGCCTCGACAAACTCGAGCCGCTTCGTTTCCAGCTCGCTGTCCCATTGCCTCGAGAGTGCTGCGGTCTCAACGGGGCTTGTGCCCAGAATTGTGCGCAGAATGTCTAGTGTACGGTTGTGTTTGGTTGCATTGGTGTGTTGCTTGGTGGTTTGGAACAGCGTAGTTGTGTTGACTAACCGCACCGGCGTGTGGCCGGCCACCACTCCACACACTTCGGCTACGGCCACGCTGTGCAGCCGGTTGGGCGAATACGGCACTGTCACTGCCATCAATCTAAACTCGCTAATAAAAAGTATCAGAAATGCAATACTCTGTAAAACTGTGCCAATTGGTCTGCATTCAAAGTTATAAAAGCTGAAATATAATAGTGGAAAAGAGAAGAGGCCTGGAAGCCGTGGTTTTAAATATAAAAGTGTATGCCCAGTGCTGTGTGAGAGTTTAGTCACCAAAAGTGCGGAGAGAAAAAAGTGCAAATGCGGAAGAGAAAAGGGGAGCCTTCCAGATGCACGATGATATCCGTTATATATGAGCGTGGTCAGCTACAAAAAGTCAATCTGCCCATTTTCTATGACTCGAGTCAATCCACGTCGAGTCACTATGCTTCTCTTGCTGGTGCCCGAGCCACCCCTCTTATGATACATGCACTGCATTTATTTGCTTCACACTTGATAAACAATACATGCTGTCTCCCAAAAATCATAAAACAGCATCGAGTTCTGAAATAAACGCTGCTTGCATATATTGACTTGCGGCTGACTCTTGGTGCAACAATAGACACTGCTTTTCTTTAGCGTTCTTTGGCGGCGTTGCTTCTAACCACCCATTGTCTATTGTGCGCTTGATTGCCCAAGCACAAACCACATGGTGGATTTGCTCAACTCTCCCGTTTCTTTCCGATTAACGATTTCCGAAAGATTACTCATTAGATCTGATCCATGCCCACATCCTGCCCTTTTCTCCGTTTATTGGTGGCGCTCTTTTATTTCGCTTGTTTAACTCTTTCCACGCCTGTATTTCCGCATGTACTTGATAGCCGGCCGTAAACGGGGCTCGAGCACAAAAGGACGCTCGGCCACTGTGTCGCCGCCTCGTGACACTTTGCCCGAAACGGAGCCTGAATTCAATGCTGACTTCGATGGTGACGTTGACACTTCGTTTGATGACGCGGATCTCCAGGACCCGGGGCTGCTGGGAGAGCTCGAGGCGCTGCGAGTGGAGATGGGGCTGCCCGCCAGTGACAATATGACCAGTGCTAATGCGCTCAGACACACTGCAGCCACCACGCCTCATGCATCCAGACACACAGCAGCAGACCCTGCTGAACATACTGACCCTGCTGAACATGCTGACCCTGCTGAGCTGTCACACGACTTTTCTGACGACAACGTGGATGACGTGGAAGTAACTGAAGCGGATATGAACGACCCTGACCTGCTGCATGAACTGAGTCGAGTCTCTGGCATCACAGCTGAGCAGCCAGTCGTTGCCAAGCAGCCGACCATTAAACAGCCAGCTATTGCTAAGCAGCCGACCATCGATGAACCGCTGCTGCGCCAACTGACAGCACGCCAGGCTGAATTTAAGCAGGCCGCACTGGCAGCCAAGCGACTGCGGCACATGGACGTTGCGCGAGACATGCTCGTGCAGATGAAGGCGGTGCAGACAGCAGCTGAGGCTATTGGCGCGGGTCGACCGCTGCCACAGGGCTTTGTGATTCCAGACAAGCCTGTTGTGGACAGTATTGAACAGCCATCACTAAAAGTCACACAGCCGTCAGAGCCCGCATCTACACCCAAACCAACTATTCCGAAGTCAGCTGCAACCACGCCAAAGCCTGCTGTATCGACGCCAAAGCCTGTCAAAGCAACTCCACAGCCTGTCAAAGCAACTCCACAGCCTGCTACAGCAACACCTCCCACAGCATCAACACACTCAACCAATGCTATGCCTATAACTCATAAAAGCATAGCCACTCCAGACCTAACATGCAGCATTGCGTCGCTAGAGGAGCAGCTGCACGCACAAGCAACAGAAGCTACACGACTGGCAGCACTGTTTCTGCGCAGCGGCGACAAAGCAAAGGCACTGGACTTCCACCGGCGGCGCAAACAAGCAGCAGCCGACGCAGCGACTGTAGCGACTCTTGCAGCAAACGGACAGGCACCGCCGCCAATTCTGCACAGCGCAGTGCGGTGGACGGAGGCAGCCGAACAGCGACGCGACATTGGCGCTGGGCAGCTGCAAATACGCATCGAGCGTGTGTTTTCGGCAGGCGATCTTTCGGCCACGCTGGGCAGCGCATGCGACTTTTACGTGCAGTGGACGCTGCCGTGGCCACGCGACAAGGGCTCACGCGGCTGCACGTCCACGCAGCGCTATCGCGATTTCGACGCTGCACGCGGCGACTTGCACGTGTCGTACGCCCATAACATCGACATGGTCGACCGCCGCGACACGCGCCCGCTCGTGCGGTGGGCCGACCGCGCCAAGCTGACCGTCGAGCTGTACAAGTACATGGGGCTGCTGTGGGGCTCGCAGCTGATTGGCCGTGCTGTTCTGCCCCTGGCTGCCCTGCGCACGCGTACCGAGTGCTCGGCAGTCGTGGAGATCGAGGCCGTGAAGGGCGCGTTGTCTCGTCCGGGCCGTCCGTTGCCTGGCGGGCCTGTGTTTGTGGATGTTGCGGTGAGTCTGAGGCTGCCGCTGTCCAATCAGCCGGAGACTGTGGAACATGAGGAACGGTGGATTTATATTGATGTTCAGCGGATGTCTCAAAGCCATTCGGAAGCAGTTGGTGTGGTGAGTGAGCCGCCAGAGTCGGTCAAAGTGGTTGGTGAGCCGTCAAAGTCAGTAAAAGTGGTTGGTGAACAGCCAACGTCTGCCAAAGTGGCTAATGAGCAGAAGAAATCAGTCGGGGCATCTAGCAAACAACCAAAATCAACCGAACCGACTAGCAAACAACCAAAATCAACCGAACCGACTAGCAAACAACCAAAGTCATCTGAATCGACTAGCAAACAGTCAAATACAACCGAACCGGCTAGCAAACAGCCAGAACCTAATATCAAAGCTCAGCCTGTACCAAAAGTAACAGGAGACATCACTATGGATGAGCTAGAGGTGCAACTGGATACTATGGACGGAGTAGTATCCAACGCAGTGCTGGAGCTGGAGCTGACGCAGATTCCAGCGCGGATCAAAGCAACCGGAGATGCAGACGGCCACTTGCAAGATCTCGAATCGTCGATCCAGCTGCGCATGTCTGTGGTTGGTGCGCTGGTAGGCGCAGGTACGCTCACCATTCAAATGTACATGGACAGCGTAGCCGATGAAATGGCCCAAGCACGGCGCTGGGCATTGACTGCCAAACGTTCGGGGCGCAACGATCTGGCGGTGCGTGCTCTCCAGCGCATGAAAGCAATGCAGTCAGAGCTCGGCGAGATGAAGGCTGCTATGGAGGCATCATAGTGCTATGTATGAATAAACGTATTTATTTTGGAAGCTGAAAGAGGTTGGTCGTTATGTACAGATGGAGAGCGACTGGTGGTACAGCTCAATGCTCTCCCGCATGGCGATACGCGCTGATCGCCGCATCGGAAGTTCAGCGCGCCGCCGCTTGAGCTCAGGCTGCGTACACTCAATGCTATCGTTATCCCGCGCCCTGCGCTTTTGCGACTGGACGGCCTCAACCACAACTTGATTAACATTGCGCCTTTGCGACTCGCCTGTCTCATCCACAACACGATTGACATTTTCTTTCTTTGCCGTGCTGCGCCGTTCGCCTGTAGCTTTCTGTCCTTTTGCCGAGCAACTTGCAGGCAGAGTTTTGCGGACACGAGTCCATTGCGTGATCTTGGTCTGCGCCGCCCACACACGCTGCACGCGGGAGCACCAGTCGTCGACGCAACCGATGATCTGGAAATCAACGACTCCGTCCCATGCCCGGCCACACACATGTTCGTTGTTGACGACAATTGTTGTTGTGGTCGGTGCCGCCGCCAGCTGCCGCACCAGCTGTTTGCATCCAGGGACTTTGAGCGTAGTGCCGAGCACCAGCAACACGTCGTGAGTAGCGCGCTTGCGGCCTTGCAGTGCTCGTGTGTCGTGGCCAATGATGCGCGCAATGTCTTCGCTGTGAGGGTGCGGCTCGCCGTACAATACAACTGCAGGACGCAATGTTCCGGTCGCCAGTGCTCGACGTCCGAGCTGTTCGCGCTGCTGCGACCGGTGCACGCAGTCGGAGCACGAGTCGCCTGCCACCGCATCGTACGTATCGCTGCTCGAGCACAGTTGGCAGGTGAGTCGGTCCATCGTTCCATGCAATGGAATGCTGTGGGCCTGTTGCCAGGGCACACATTCAGGGCTGTTTGCGGGGCAGTGCGGGTCCCACACTTCGAGCCCTGCTTTGCGCTCAAGTCCATCGATGTTCTGCGTATAACTGCGTTGTAGTTGTCCGCGGTCTGCCAGCTGCCGGATAAACGCATGCACGACGCCAGGCTGAGCGCGCTCGCATTGTTCGCGTAGATGTGTCATCCATTCGTAGAATACATGTGTTGCTTGTGCTGTGCGGAACACGACAGATGCGTCGAACAGGTCGCGGCCTTTGCTGACGACGTCGCCGTGCGATGCTTGGATTTGCTTAAACAGTCCGGACGACGACCGGAAGTCTGGGATCCCGCAGTTGACCGATATTCCAGCCCCGGTCACCACAACCACGCGCCGCGCCGTAGCTACGCGCTTCACCAGCTTTTGGATCTCCTCACCGCCCTCTGAAAGCCGCAGTGTCTCAGGCATCTTCTATGCTACTATAAAAAAGGTATAAAGAGTAAAGGAGAAAGGGATAATTAAACAAGGAGAGAAAGTTGTTTTCTTGTTGCGAAAAGATAAACAGGGTGCGAAAGTGACGCGAATCACCAGGCATGCAAATATGTAAACAACGCGTTTGCCCTCATCCTCAACAAGTTTGTGTTGCACATAATGGAAGAATGGGTCGCAGTAGCTTCCAGGGAATGCCACGATGGCTTGCATGTTCAATTCCAGCGTGCTTTGTTTGGCAGTAGTGTTTGTTTACTCTAACGCGTCTCATACGCGTCAAACAATCAGTGGCGTCAACAGAGTTGTCCCAAACCCCGGTTTTACGTGTAAACAAGCTCCACCAATCGCGTGCTTTGGTTTTCAGATTACGGCTCCTCATGCTGCAAACAGCTCACTTGTGAACCGCGATCTGCAATCAGAAACACCCCGTCTCTGACGTCAGCGGAATGAATTTTTTGGCTAAAGATCTGCTTTTTTATAGTGGATATTGCTGATCGCTCACTTTCAATTCAAAGTACCATATGCATGGTTACGTAGCGGTTGTCTGCTACTATTGAATTTTATTCGCAAGACTGATTCCGCTCTTTTTATTTGGCAAGCCTGGTAAGGAGACAAAATGGACAGCGAGATGGAAAAGAGAAAAGTCACCTATTCTTGTATAAGGATTTTGGCACCTTTTAACAAAAAGTGACCAGCGGTAAAAGAAGCAGTCTATGCTCAAATGGGAATTCCTTATACGCTAGCCAATGCTGGCATTGCGTGCATGCTAGCTGCACACGCAGTAGTTTGAGGTGACACGCATCTTTTTCCTTTCTCGCACGCTTTGAGCATCGCCTTTTTTATCTTGCATTTTCACTGCTCTCTGTAATATATTCATACTCTTTTGGTTTTGGCTTCTGGTAGACTGTAATATTTGTCAATGGACAGTTTGCGACGGCAGGGGATTCATGGCATGCGGCTGAGCGCCAAGGCACGGCGATGGGCTGTTATATTGACCGCAGTAGCTGCTACAATGCTATTGTTCAGAATATGTGGGCGTTTGTACCACAGTGGCCAGGGCCGGGACGACTGGGGGGCTGATTTGGTAGCACAAGTTGACCAAAAATACAGCTGTGCTTCGCAACCGCTTGATGCGTCTGTGTGGAGCGCACAGGCTTCGCATGGCACGCAGCCGTTTGCTATTATACCGACAGCAGCACACACAACTGACCGGAATATGCTGCCAGTTGTTGCTGGCCAACCTGTCTGCATACGCGTGGTGGTTCCGCCGATCAAACCAACAGGAATGCTGGCCAGACAGGAAAAGGAGATGGTCGAGCTGTTCCAGACGATCCCCAGCGAGCCCGGGCTGTGGGACTCGATTATTCTTGACGCCGTTGGCCAAAGCACAGGCATAAGCATCCCGGTCCAACTGCAGCCGGTGGCTCACGCCAACATGGCCCGGCGCAACACCGTGCATGTGTACGAGGGAGAGCTGCGGGCGTATGATGCTGATGTGTTTGCCATTTCGGGTGTTGTCGAGTACCGCGACGCAGCCTGGAACTACGAGCAGCCTGCCTCGCTGCCTGACGAGTACCGGCCTGAGCGCATATCAGTTCTGCATGATGTGCAGATAAGGGTCAGCGTGCCTCGAGCCAGCTCGTTCCATCCAGAAAATTACATGCGGCTGCCGGTCTGCCAGCGCACAGACGAGCCGGGGCGCTGGGTGCAGCCCGCCACGCTCCCTTTTGCGGCTGAGGCGCACGGACAGCCATTGTATGGCGGCAAAGTGTGGCAGCCGTACCGGTGCCGACTGCGCAGCTACACATACAGTGCGTTCTTGCAGTGCTTGGACGACTACCGGCCATATTCGCCAGAGTCCACCGGGAAATACACAGTGCATTGGTTTGGCGACACCAACTCGCGGCGAGCGCTGAAGAAGATCAGCAGTCTGGGCCAGTGGTGCAGCGGCATTATGGCGAGTCGACCGCAGTGTCTGTGTGACGACAGCGGCGAGGCGTTTCCGCGGTTCACAGGCCAAAACACAGTGCGTGATACGCTGTTGGAGCTGAACGACGAGGACGGCGGATGGTCGGTGCGTGAGAACGGCATGGCAAAGAACCGTGGGATCCAGAACACGCTGGCGCAGATCTACTACCATCGCTGGGAGGGGCTGACACAGTACAACAGCGGCAAGTGGCAGGACGTGTTCAAGCCCAGCTCGCTTGGGCTGTACCCACAAGCAGATTTGGTTGTCATTTCGCTGGGGAACATAGATGCGTCGTTTACGCAGTTTCTCGAGTACACACGGCAGCTCAACGAGCTTGTGATTCTGGTGCAGGCGGCGTACAACGAGCAGCACATTGTGTTGCGGATGCCGCAGTACTTTTGCTGCCGCGCACCGTCAGGGAATCCGCCGCGGCGCATGCAAAAGGACCGCAATCGATTGTACGGTGATTACGCACGGCGCCTGTTTGAGCTGCACTTTGGATCACGGCTGCATGTGTGGGACGTGAGCGGAATTGCCGAGACATTGCCGCTGGAGCAGCGCAAGGAGGTTGCAGCGTGTGCAGTCAACACGGTGCCGTCGGAGATTGTCGATCTGGAGAATCTGCAATTGATGAACGGCATTTGCAACGCAGCGTCGCTCCGGAGCAAGCCCAAGCCCGGCGGTGGGCGGCAGGATCCAGCAAACATCGAGCTTGCGTAGATGAAAAGACATCAGGGAACACATTGTTTGGTGTTGAGCCGGGCGCTTGAATGAAATGCCAGCGGGCAAAATCAGTGATTTTGGCAAATCAGCGTTTCAACCAGTTCGGATGTTGCAGGCCCTACTTTCCCCGACATTATTGCGAGCGACATTTTGCCATTCTTTTTGCGGACTTGGCCAATTATTTTTCGATTTGTACGGGGTGGGGAACTCTGGTTGGCTGGCGGCGGTGGCTGGCTCGATTTACGACGCACAGATGCAGCTTCACTGATGTTTGTAAACACTTTGACCCAGTAGATAAGACATCTTTCTTCTTTACTAACGACAGTTCTTTTCTACCTAATATTCGAGCGATTTAATTTTAACCAGTAGTCTGGTAGGCAAACCTTAATCATTGGCAGTAATCGGGATGAGCTCGGAGGGGCAAGTGACGAATCCACGGCCGCGCGACGACGTGGCGTTTGAGGATGTGACGGACAACAGCTTTGTGTACGAGTTTGGCGGGCCCATCGGCGCCGCAGCCATGATGCTTGGCTTCCCGCTGCTGATGGCATATCAGTTTCTGTGTGTGTACGACAACGGCGGCCACTTTTTGCTGCCTGAGTCATTTGGCGACACTGGCGCGTGGGCGTCTCGCATGGGGCAGCGGTACTGGGAGATTGCTGCGCCCAGCTGGACGGGAGCGCGCATCTACCTTGGATTCACTTTCTTTATGGTCGGCCTGGCGTATGTGTGCCCTGGGCCGGTGATGTACGGGTACAAGCTGCCCAGCCTGGGCGGCCAGCGGCTGGCGTACAAGTGCAACGCGCTGTGGTCGTGGTGGGTGGCCGTGATAACTGCTCTGGCTCTGCACTTTACAGGCCTGTTCCGGCTGACGCAGATCATCGATAATCTGGGCCCGATCATGAGCGTGGCCATGCTGTGGAGCTTCTTCCTGGCTGGCGCCGTCTACGCAGTCACTGTGGCTCGCAAGGCAAAGCACCGGGCTTCGGGCAACGTCGTGTATGACTACTGCATGGGCGTGTGCCTCAACCCCCGCCTTGGCTCGCTGGACATGAAGCTGTTTACGGAGCTGCGTGTGCCCTGGCCCATGCTCTTCTTTATTTCGCTGTCGTGCGCATTCAAGCAGTACGAGGAGCTGGGGCATGTGGCGCCGGAGCTGGTGTTCATGGTGCTGGCGCACTGGCTGTACGCCAACGCCTGCAACAAGGGCGAAGAGTGTGTCATCACGTCGTGGGACATTTTCTACGAGCTCGAGAGCTGGTACCTGCTGTTCTGGAACCTGGCTGGTGTGCCGTTCTCGTACTGCTACACGTCCATCTACGTGCTGAAAAACGGACCAATGGGCTTCTCCATCGCGTGGAACGTCTTGTGCTTTACGCTGCTCATCGTGGGCTACTTTTTCTGGGACACTGGCAACTCGCAGCGCAACCGGTTCCGCATGTACTGGAACAACACGCTTATTAAGCGCAATGCGTTCCCGCAGCTGCCCATGAGCTTTATCGATGACGCAAAGTACTTGCAGACGCGGCACGGAAATAAGATGCTGATCGATGGGTGGTACGCGTACGTACGGAAGCCGCATTACACGGCTGATCTCGTCATGTCGCTGTCGTGGGGCTTGATTGCGGGCTTTGGCTCGTTCTTCCCGTACTTTTATCTGACCTTCTTCTTGATTGTTCTTGTTCACCGCGTGGGTCGTGACGATGCGCGGTGCGCTCGCAAGTATGGCTCCGACTGGGATCTGTACATGGCCACTGTGCCGTGGAAGTTTGTTCCGTATATTTACTAAACGTTATATTAAAAGTGGCTAATTAGTATAATGCCATTGTTTATTACAATAAATGTTTAGCAAGTATTTAATGTGCGTTTGACGCTGAATGCTAGTGTGCACTGGTGTTACGTTCTGATCTCGGCGACTGAGATACGTGTGTATGTCCTTTGCGATGTATTGTCCTGACTACCAGTTGACTAGCTAACTAAAGAACTAACTGCATCCCTTGCGCCTCATTGTCTCGAGCGTTCCCAATCTTTCTCAGTTCGGCAGCTCGGCGGTTCAGTGATGGTTCAGCAACACCACACTGGGCACGGGCGTAACCCACAACTCTAACAATCATCGCGCTTGATCCAAATTATACGCCAGCTCCCTTTTCCGATCTTTATAATTCCATTAATAACCTCCATATACACTTTATAATTCGAAAATGACCGACACAGCACGCCAGCTTCTGCAAGAGCTGATGGGCGAGCTCCAAGGCAGCGGCAAACAATACACAGACTCCGACGTGTGCAAAGACCACTTGGTCGACTTCTGCCCGCACCAACTATTCACCAACACCAAAGTCGACTTGGGTCCCTGCGACCTGATCCACGACGACCGCTTGCGCACTGCCTATCAATCCTCTTCGGACAAAAACCACCTGGGCTACGAATCATCCTTCTACGACCGCATCCAACGCTTGTCCCACGACTTGCAGCGCAAAGTCCGGCGCGCCCTCGACCGCGTAACCGCCGAGGCCGACGAACAGCTCATCAACCCACGCAAAGAAGAAAAAGAAGAGCGTGCGATTATCCTTGATGAGCGTATCAAGCTCATGGTGCCGCAGATACAGGAGCTGGGCCAGTCGGGACGGGTTAATGAGGCATTTGCGGCGTTTGAGCATATGGAACGTATGACGAGTGACTTGGATGCGCTTAAAGAGCGGATCAATTCGGTTAATCCGTTGTTTAAGAATGAGAATAGGTTGGGCGTGTGCGATGTTTGTGGAGCGCTGTTGGTGCCGAATGACGCGGCAAAGCGGCTGGATGCGCATAACGAGGGGAAGCAGCACCAGGGCTATTTGCGCATCCAAAAGGCGGTTGAGGAGTATGAACGTACTCGAGAGTCCAGTGGACGGGGCCAGAGCCGTGAGCGGGGGGCTCATCGGTCCCGCCACGACGCTCGTACACGAAGCCGCAACCGCTCTCCGTACTCGCAGCCCGATAGACGCAGTCACGATGACCATTCAAGGTACAGTTACCGCAATACCTCACGCAGGCGCCGCAGAAACGACTAACCTATCCTATTGTTTAATTTCCACCATATACATGAACCAAAATATAAAATATAGTTTGCCATCGTTGCTATTTTCAACATATTCAAAACTAAATTCAGAGATCAGCTCGAGTACGGCTTGGCGAATGTGTCGGTCGGCGGCAGGGTCTCGACCGGACCCTTGCCCACGCTGGACCAATCGGTGCTCAGCGACGTGCCGTTGCTCTCAACGTAGCTCTTCATCATCGCACGGCGCGTATCAGGGTCGGCGTCGCGGTAAATCGACTGGAACAGCTCATTAACGCCCTGCTCGCTGGGCTTCAGCTTTGCCTCTTTCTCGGCATCCGCTGCAATCGTGTCCCACGACACGCCCTTGCGCGACGATCCCAGCTGGCTCAGCGCTTTGGCTGCCTGGTCCTCGTCGGTCTGCTCCAAATGCGACCACTTGACTCCCGGCTGCGCCTTCTTCAGCCGGATCTCAATCTTCGTGCTCAGCACCTCGAACGCACACTCGGATGCCACAATACTGTGCTGCAACGGATCAAAATCGTAGTTGTTCTCAGATCCTGTGGCCATTTTGACCGACAGCGATACTGCGCGCTCGCCAAACTCCACAGCTGCTGCGTCTTTCTGCACGCGCTTGATAAACACCTCGAGGATCACACAGTCGTCCGTTTGGTACCACTCGTGCCGAACCTTTGGCCGCGCCGGCTCCACGGTTCCTTCTGCTTCAGGCGCAGCCTGCGGCTCAGGCACCGGCGTGGTCAACGGCTCGGTCTTCTCAAGCAGCGCTTTCACTTCTTCGTGGCTCGGATTAATAGTCGCCGCCTTGCGCAGCGACTCGGCCGCCTCGTCGTACTGCTTGAGCTCAAACGCCCATTTGCCGTGCAAGTACAAAGCCTTAAAGTACTGCCGCAGCTGGTCAGACTTGTTCGCCGTCAGATCGCTTGCTTTCCGCGCATCACTGGATGCGCCGCTCATGTTGCCTAGTTTGCTGCGCACTTGCGCACGCTTCAAGTAGTAGTCGCCCACCGTGCTGTCCGCCGCAATCGCCTGAGTGTACAGCGACTCGGACTGCTCAAACTCGTCGTCAAAGTACGCCTCGTTGGCTTGCTGGAACAGCACGTTGCCTGTCTTTTTGTTGCTCATTTGTTAAAGTCAATTGCGATTGGAAGAAAAAAAGTGCTAGCGAAATAGAAAAGCGGACGTCATGGACAGCTGCCGCCCCTTTGATTTTATAGCTGCAGCTTGTCTTTGGTAGAATCGCAGGATCGCTTGCCAAGCCGTGTCTAAAACCCTTTGGAACTTTAAAGAAATATTTCCAAAAGCCGCTTTTCGTCAATTGCGTCACGTGTTTGCGCCAAAACTACTTGTCAAGGTCCAAAGTCGTTAAATTACGCCAAACTACGATCTGCTTGTATATAATGACTGCTTTGACGCTTGCTTTTATAACTCCACATCACCCAGCATATGGCATTAGCGCAGCAGCCAGAAAATAGCTCTGGCGGCTATGCGACCCGTGACAGAATCATTGTTCTTAGTCTGGCTGCAGAGTTTGGGACAGAAAACTGGGAGAAAATTGCAAACTTTTTAGCTATACACGGACAGACTGCGCTTCTGCGAGCAGAGAAATACACACAGCACGAATGCCAGGACATATACAACGATGCACTGCGCGACATTGCCGAGTCTCCCAGTCCGGGCTCTCAGGGGAGCGCATTGAGCAGAGCGTTGTATCGGCTAAAGAACCAGCGCATGGACGAGATCCAGCACGGCTTGCAGGATATTTCAGAAAAACAGCGACTGATTGACGCTGCTGAGCAGAGTGACCGGGAAGCAGCGGCTGCAACGCAAAGTAAAAAGAGTGAGGCTCAGACTGTGCACAAAACTACTGGCTCGAGTCTAGCTACACTTGCATCTAAAACTACGCAGCCATTACTTTTGGCCACACAAGAAGTGCCAAAGCAGGCGCGTATAGTTGCAGAGAACACGGGCTCAGGTTCTGACTTGATTGCAGATCATACTCCTGAGACAAAGGTACTGCCGTTAGCAAAAGTGAAGGATCAGACCACTGAATCTCAGATACGCCAGGATAACACCACGGTTGATGTGACCAGAGAGCAAGCACCAGTAAAGATTGTTGGTGCAGACGAGTCTCGCATTGAGAATATTGAACAAGAACAGCATTCGCCTAGCAGTGCAGCCAGCCATTCAGCCGAAATTGAAGTTGAAGCAGCTAGCCATTCAACCGAAAGCGAACCTGAAGCAGCTAGCCACTCTGCCGAAAGCGAACCTGAAGCAGATGCGCAATTAATCGACAACACCAGCAACATCCCTGCATCCAAGCCCAAAGACAACGAAGAATCAGTCATAGATGCCAACGAGCTAACACAAGACAGCAAATCCGCAGAGCTGGCAGCAGACGAGCAGCAACTGAGAAACTGGAAGAAAAACATCAACATGGTTTGGAACGAGATCTCCGGCCACCGCTACGGCAGCATGTTCCTGGGGCCGATAAAGTCTGCCGACGCACCGCATTACTACGGAGTCATTCGAAAGCCGCTCGACCTGAAAGCAATCAAGAACCGTATTCGCGACGAAGACATCACAACCACTGTTCAGTTCTACCGCGATATTATGCATGTGTTTATGAATGCGCTAATGTACAACGGAGAGGATACAGAAGTGTACCAAATGACGATGGAGATGCTGCCCGATGCCCAAGCGTGTATTGAGCAGCTGTTGCAGACAGAGGCGGCGGTCAACCAGCCAAAAGACGGCAGTGCCAGTTCTACGCCTGCAGATACTGCAGGTGCTGCGAGAGGTGAAGACGAGCCAAAACACGAAGAGCAAGAGGGCGAAGACAGCGATGCGTCGGTTCCAGCCAAACGCAAGCGGCGTGTGGCATCTGAGCGTGCTTCCAAGCACTTGCGCGAATAGTGTCTTTCTGCAAATACGATTTTTGTTAATAATCTGGATGTGTCCACAGCACATGCTCCATATAATGTTACTTGGCATAGAAGGCAGCTAAACAAATGGACATAGCATATTAAATAATAAGAAGAACGCTAGTCGCGGCGCTTGTAGCGGCACAGCACTGGGCCCTCGGGCAGCACGACCATAGAGTTAAAGTTGCGCGGCGGCATGCCACGCTTGGGATCGAGCTCAAAGTCAAAGCGCGACAGCAGCACATACAGAATGGTCTTGATCTGCAGATACGCAAACTGCTCGCCAATGCAGCGGTGGCGGCCAGCGCCGAATGGCAGCGTGGGAGAGCGCGCTGACGTGGTGGTGGCGCCAAAGCCGTAGTCAGTAGTGGCCTTGTCCTGCGGCTCATCTGTCGCCGTGGCCCAGCGAGCCGGGACCCACGCCTCAGCGTCGGTGTAGTACTTTTCGTCGGTCGCCGAGATGATGGGCGATGCGACAATGTAGTTGCCAGCGGGGATGACGTAGTCGGTGTTGGGCACAGCTACAGACTTGATGACCTTGCGCATCACCTGCACCAGCGGCGAGCGGATGCGCAGTGTCTCGCGCACAATGTGGTCCAACGCATCAAACGCCTTGACGTCCTCAAACGACGGCACCGGCAGCTCAGCGGTGGCCGGAACATCGCCCATAACTGTGGCAACCTCGGTGCGCACGTTGGCAACCACATCGGGATTGGCAGCCAGGTTCAGCAGCGCCCACGTTGTGGTGGCCGCGCTGGTGTGCTGGCCAGCCATAAGCAGCGCAATCAGCATGTTGCCAACGTGCTTGTCGCTCAGCGGCTCACCGTTCTTGTAGCGCGACGCCATGAGCGCATCCAGCATATCTATGTGCTTCTCGTCAGCGCGCTTGCGGCGCTCGGCAATGACAGCACCAAAGATCGAATCGAGCTCAGCATGTGCGCGGTCCGAGGCATAGTACGACGGCAGCGGCAGCCACTCGAACAAAAAGTGCAACGGCGTGAAGCAAGAGTCTAGTGTGTGGTACAGGTCGGCCACGCCCTCGTGCAGCTTTGCGCGGATTTCAGGGCCCAGCAGCGTGTGCGACGCCGTCATCACAATCAGCTCCGACACGCTCTGCAGCAGATCCACGGTGCCCTCGCGTGCCGTCCAGTGCTTGTCGACGTACTGGTTGATCTCTTGCACAAAGATTGGCAGGTACGCGCGGAAGTTCTCGATCGAGAGCCCGGCCTTGACCATGCGCTTCTGCTCCATCAGCACCGAGTTGGGCACGTCGTACACTACGCCCTCGCCAAACACCGGCTTTGTCAGAGAGTTGTACGCGTCTTCAGCTGTCACACTCGAGTGCTTTGCGTTGAACACAAAGTCGTTGCCGTCGATATCCACACACACCGTCATGCGCCGTCCAAACATCAAGAACGTGAAAAAGTTGCCATGCACGCTCTGGTGCTTGCGAATAAACGCAATCGGATTGATGCCAAACTCCACCATCGACCCAATAAACGGCACATAGTACCGCACCAGCGGCGGTTCCGCCGTGTTGCGAGTCGTCGCCTGCTCAATGTACGCCCACGACACCAAGAACAAGACAGTAGACAGAATGGTTGCCGCAACACACACCACTGGCGACTGTGCCAGGAACGCCCGGTACGACTCCCATGCTGTCTGTACGAGCCCCATGCTATTTATATAAGCCCGTTGCGTGTATGCTCTATCAAGCGCGTATATGTCCGATGGCTGAGTATATGCTCTATCAAGCGCGTATATCCCCGTCAGTAGAATATATGCGAGGCAAAAAGAGTTGGACTGGGGAGGCCGCGACGAGATAAACAAGATGAGAGATGAAGAAAACAGAAAGCACGGCCAAGGCTTTTAAGCAACTCGCTGCCCACCCGATCAGCCCATCCGCTCGGTTAATCCGAATGCTCTCTGTTGACAGTTTTTTCGGATCGTCACCTCCGGCCTCCTCTCATTGGCCCATTTTAGTGGCCAGGCGAGCTGATTCCGAGCCGAGCCGCCTGCTGGTCGCGCTGCGCCGTCTGTCGCCGCTCAGTGGCCAGCTGCTTGCGGACGACCTGCGAGTACTTTGTCAGCGTGACGTGGGTCTGAGCCATCTCGTCGTCGACCGCACGCAGGGCTCGCTCAAGCTCATCGGCAGACGAGCCTGGACCACGCAGCTGCAAAATACGAGTGTATACGGCTGAGATGCGGCTCCAGTTCTGCCGTCGCTTGCTGTCCATGCGCTCGCGCCACTGCGACCCATGTTGCTCCTCATACGCCTGTACGCGCTCCTTGAACTGGTACAGCAGCCGCGGCGAGCTGAACTTGCCGATCGACGGAATGGCCTCAGGGTCTCCGATTTCCACCTCGTTAACATCCAGTCGCTCTGCGGTCAGCGCGCGAGGCCGACTGACGCTGGCAGTGGCTGCATCGGCCAGGCTGCCCAGCGACGCTGTTTGCCTGGCTAGGCCTCGCAAGGGCGGAGGCGGCACAGCCGGTGCTGACAGGCTGCTATGCTCGGGTATATGCAGTGCTGCGGGTTCCAAATGCGACCTCTCCTGCGCAACCGTCTGATTAGCCGGGGCGGACATCGTGGCAATCGATGCCGCAGCATCGGCCAGGGTCATTCTCGGAAGAGTATCGTGTGTTTCATCAAAGGCTCCCACGACAGCCGGCACTGTTGATGCAGATGCCGGCACAAGCAGCTGCTGGATGTTGGCTGCGCTGGTCCCGGTGGGCAGCACGCTGCTGTTCCTGCTGCCGTCAGCTGCCATCATTCCCTGGAACCGCGGCGCATGCATTGCATGATAAATGTTCTGTGTCGGGTTGGCTGAGACACTCAGCGACTGCGCAATGGCTTGTGGATACGATGGCGTTCGCAGCCGCTGGCTCAGGTACAGCGCCTGCTGTGACTGCACGGCTGCCACTTGCGGAGCAGACAGGCCCAGAGCTGGTCTGGGGACCTGCGCTGTGTTGGGGGTAAGCACCGGGTCTGGCATGGACTCGGTTCTGTCTGTGTCAACGTGCGGGCGCTTACGCGGCGGCTCGCTGGTCAGCGCATGGCGCAGCTCCTCGGCGTAGCGCAGATTGAGGCTGAGCAGGCTGTGAACCTGCGTCTGTAGCTCGCGAATTTCGGCGTGGGCCCGGCTGAGGGCATTAAGTAGCGTGCGCTCGCGCTCAGACATGTGTGCTTCTGGATGGAGCATGTCAGGCGCGATTGTGAGAACCCCGCTTGTCAGCAGCCCAGAGCACCCATTGTCTGTGCCCGCAGTGCCTTGGCTGCCCACGCTATTGTTCTGCGCCATTCACAAAAGGAAAAACTTCGGCAAGACGCTTGCACGAAAAGAGCAACGCCCGGCTATTCCGCAGTGCAACTCCGCCAGGCAGCGCCTGTGTGCGACTGGCGATGGCAGTCTGTTCGACTGTGCAGATGATATGGTCTGCCCCTTGAGCTCCAAAAGGCGCAATTATGCAGGCAGGCAAGCGAGAAGCGCACAGGAGCAAGAAGTGAAAGTAAGAAACAGAAATTGCGACGTATGATACACAAAGCAGGTCAGAAAGGATACTGATGTGTGCGCACTTGCGGGCCGTGTCCTTTTCTAGCCACCGGTTGCAAAAGTGTGCATATGCGCTTTGGCTGCGTCACGGGACGCATATTGGCAGCCGGAAAGGTCGCCGCCATGCACACATTTGAGCCGAGCAGGTCACAGCATCTGATCTCTTGCGACACTATGTCAAACATCAGATCAACACATGGACACAATAATGAATTACAAGGTCAAATCACAAATCTACATCTTAGGCCTCGATGACATGCAGGCCAATCAGCCGCCAGGCCTTTTCGGTCTCCTTCAACGACAGCGGAGTGCTCTCCTGCTCGCTGGTCAGCGCACAGTCGCCGCGGGTGCCCATGCTTGCGCCAGCCATGCCCAGCACCGACAGCGTCATCCGCATCACCTCGGGCACAGCAATGACACTACCGCTGTCCTCATCCGAGTCCAGCTCCAGCTCTTCAGGCTCAGCTACCAGCGTCAGTCGACACCCTGACGCTCGTATGCGCTGCTGGATCTGAGCCACGCTGAGCTGCAGCCCCTGCGAGCGCCCATCACTAGTCGCACCCTGAGGCCGACGCGGGCGCTGGTGTGTTGTGAAGATGCGCTTAAGCAGGCGCTCGGGCGTCGACAGCCGCACAGCAGCGCCAGCACTGCTGGACTCCTGCATTGAGCTGCTGCCGCCATGCGGACCTACAAGCATCGAGCCACGCAGGCGTCGAACTCGGTCCACGCTGTCCAGCCGCATCTGGCGGTGATCTGCTGTGAGGTCTGTCAGTGCGCTGTCCCACGCCGGCAGCCGCAGCACCTGCGCCGTCATGTTGTCGTCAGAGCCCAGTCGCTCGGCCACATCAACTAGCTTCTTGGCAGCCTTGGCAGGGTCCGCACAGCCCTTGACAACATCCACAATCTCCTGGTCTGTCAGCACGCTGGTCAGCCCGTCCGAAACAATGACCAGGAACGCCGCCTCGTCGCCCTGCATTTCATAATGCCGTATCTCTGGTTCGGCAAACACGCCAAACCGCTTGACTTGCCAGTCGCCAAACGCCCGCGTATTGGCTACGCGCGCCATTGCTCGCTCCTCGCCAAACGAGTCGCGCGAAAAGAACGCGCCGTGGCGCTGCAGCCGCTCGCGCTCTGCAGGCACGCCTGGATGGTGCAGTGTGTTCAGCGCCTGCGCCAGCCCGCCATGCGCGTCGGCCCGGCACAAAATGGCCTTGGAATCACCCACGCTCGAAATCACCAGATTAAGCTGGCTGTCGTGGGACCAGAACGGCAGCCCCTCTGCGTCCCAGAGCAGGGCTGTGCACGCCGTTGACCCCTGGCCATCGCTCCACCGCATGTTCTGCATGTCGTTGTCGGCCCGCAGAAACGCCAGCGTCAGACGCTCGTCTATTGTTAGAAAGCTCGGCACCTCGTGCTTGTTCATTGTCTCTTCCAGCCTGCGCAGCTTCGCCGGCGTGTAACTGCTCCAATCCTTACCGTACATGCGCATGCTGCTTAGCACGGCGGGCAGATCGTCCACGCTGACCGTCTCGATGTAATTGTGCAGCACTTGCTTCAAGTAGTCTGCGCATGCGTCGCCACCATGCCTACAAAGTAAGAATATTCTGTGCTTAGATAATCGCCGTGTCTGAAATAACTGCCACGTGCTGTCCTGTGAGCACACCTCGGAGTTGGCTGTATAAGCGAGGCTGTGCGTGGCAGGGGAACACATTCATTGTTCGGGCAAAATTCGCAACAGCCACCAAATCAATAACCGCCACCAGAGCAATAACATGCAACAGCAATAACAGGCGACAGCAAACAGTCACAACGTGCCAAAACAGACTAGCGACACTTACCCGTCGTATGTGCCCAAGTACATAATCTGTGCGCTGCTCAGGTCCTTGCGGTCGGCAACCATGCCCGGAATGCGCAGCGGAATAAATTCGGCGCGGTCCTGGTTGTACCCACGTGTACCACGCGAGCTGGTCTGCCCAAGAAGCTGCGGGCTCTTGCGCACATCAACACGCACTGTGCCCTCTTCAGTGTATGCCACATAGTACGGATACAGGCGCGAGTTGGGAATGGCCCGGGCTGGCCCAGCTACAGGCAGGGCTGCGAGCGAGTGCAGAACAGACGAGTGCGGCAGCGCAGTTGTTGCCGCCGCCGCTGTCGACATTGCTACGCTGGGTCTGTCTAGAACGCGCAACGATAGCGCTGGCTTTGTGAACAGTACTGGCAACCGACTCTGCACCGGCTTTGAAAGCAGCGCTCGAGCATACATGGTGTAGTTATCTAAAGGCGGAGGAGGTATATATACAGGTGGGAAAATAGCGAATTCGCGCAAAAAGAACCAAGAGGCGTTGGTGGGACAAGGGAAAAGTAGAGTCGTACTTTGCCAAAATGCGGGCTTTTTAAACTTTGCTTGCTGCTTGCCTAAAAAGTAGTCTAACAACCCCCAAAATTATTGTATAGCCCCATTTGGCAGGCAGAATACAAGTGCTGGGAGCTCCCCAATTAATGGGTCAGCCCAGCATTGCGTTTCATTGCGCGCCTGCACGCGACCAAAGGGTCTGTACGAGTGAATGGAAGCACTGCAGCTGGTAGCATTCTGACTTATGTCTATTTTAATCTAACTGCTCCCTCTTAATCAAATGGTATTGTTGCTGATTTGATCAAGCGCGTCTGGTTCACTCGTTAGCTTTAAAAGTAATCCACCTTTTTTGTTTTATTGAAAAAGCAATCCACTATTAACACTTTTTGTATTACTGTTGAATATGGCTACGCCCAATGTCAAGCGCAAGCGGCTGGTTGAGAAATCGCTGCCGCCAGCGATTGAGTCGTACATTCCCGAATCGCGGCTGTTCATGCAGCTGCAGGCGCTGGAGCGGCGGCTGGACACCAAAATAGTGCGCAAACGGCTCGAGGTGCAAGAGGCGCTGGGAAAGCCCGTGTACAAGAAGCGCATTGTGCGCATTTTTGTGTCGAACCTGGCAGCGAACCAGACGGGCGCAGTCGGGCTGGACGACATGGACGAGGGCCGGTTCGGGGCGGCAGAGGCGCCGTCGTGGACGCTGCGCATCGAGGGGCGGCTGCTGGATCCCGCAGGCACTGCGACCAAGACGCGTACAGCGTCGCACAAGTTTAGTGAGTTTGTAAACTCAATGGTGGTGGAGCTGGATCGCGACCCGGATCTGTACAGCGACAACGTGGTGCAGTGGCGGCGTGCAGCGGCTGAGGGCGACGTCGACGGCTTTGAAGTCAAGCGGCGTGGCGACGAGGACGTCAAGGCGAAGATCATGCTGGATATCCGGACGGCGACCGACCGGTTCAAAGTCAACAGCCCGTTGCTGCGCGAGCTGCTGGATATCCGCGGGCCAATCAGCAAAGCCGGGTTTATCATGAAGCTGTGGCAGTACATAAAGTTCAACAACCTGCAAGACAGCGACGACCCGGACCAGATCCGCTGCGACACGGGGCTGGCGCAGGCTCTGGGCAGCTCAGTTGTGTCGTTTACGACGCTGCCGCAGATGCTGCACGCGTTTATGACGCGTCCTGATCCGCTAATCATCGAGTACACGGTGCGCGTGCATGCTGGTGATTTCCACATGGCGCAGTACGCATTCGACGTCGAGGTCGAAGTCGAGGAGCCGAGCCGCCAGAATATTGGACCGCTGGCCAACGTGCAGGCGCGGCACCGCGAGCTGGGGCAGATTGAGAGCCAGCTGGCCCAGAAAATGCAGGATATCCATAACGCACGTGCCAAGCGCGATTTCCTGCGTGGCTTTGCTGACGACCCTGTGGCGTTTGTGCACCGCTGGATCGACAACCAGACCAAAGATCTGGAGGTCATTATGGGCGACCGCCGTCACGGCCTGGAAGCCGCCCTGGCTGCAATCATGGCTGCAGACAGCGCCGCGCAGGAGCTGACGGCTGACCGCCAGCAGGTGCTGGAGCAGGAGACGGCAAAGTGGCTCAAAGAGAGCGCGCTGTACGACGAGTCGTGGGCCGACGAAGCTGTGTTCCACTATTTGTCGGCTAAAACTCAGGAGCGCATGCAACAGCTGCTCCAGCAGCAGCAGCAACAACAAGCGCAGCATGCGCAGCAACAACATCAGACAGCGCTTGGCAGCTAGCTTGGTCACGCTTTCTACATTGATTATTTTTCGTAATTATAACTTCCAGTAAACTTGCGCTTGGGCTTTTGCTTAAATCACCCCCTGTCCGCTGACATGTCCAGAAATCAAGTTGCACGTAAAAATAGGCAGTGTTCGAGACTCATCTTGCGTGCGCCAGATTTCTGCGCTTCCTAGTGGCTGGAATAGGCCTCTTTATCCACAGCGATCAAACCAGCATGGGCCTTGGTCCGTTCCACTCTGGCCAAAGCAGACTCTAGCAGCAGCAGACCCGCCGAACCTGCCCGGCGTGTACCAACGGCGGAAAGAACCTGGCTTGCGATGACAAATCTACTCCCAAACAGGATCGCGGAATATGCTCGGAGGGCATAAAACAGATTGAATGGGCACGCGCACAAGTGTTTGATTTGATGTGCAGGGCCGTGTGCGGGAAATGCGGACTTTGCCAAAGCACCGGTGCACTCGCCTCCTGCGAAAAACCTCTTTTCCTGGTTATCGCCAGCTACTGCTTGATTTTAGCCTTTTCTCTTCGTGTATATTTCTGCTTGTTTGTTTATTCGCCTTTTCGCCAAGAGCAGACAGGCCCTTTATTATTGCCAGGTGCAGACACGACGCCTCTTTGATTTATTTTCTGGCCATCCTCCTTCTGTTTCCGCATCTTGCCAAAGGCTACAGCTGTTTACAGATTCCGGTTTGTTTAGTTGCGCAGCGAGCAAGTGTCCCCATTGTGCCGTTCACAGTGCAGCCCGACTCTTTCCCATTTTCTGTCCTGGCACTCTCTTGAGACCGGTCTTGTGCGCTTTCCTTCTTTCATTGTTCTGTTTACTCGACTATTACGATCGATTTCTTATACTATCTCTTTTTGTTGCTTTGCAATGTCCAGCCTCGCCGAAGGCGCGAGCGTCAGCAGCGACAAGCAGCCTGTGCTCAAGCGGGTTCTGCGGCGCACCGCACGGCTCCTGTCCGAGGCGCCCAAAGAGAACAAGACACGCATGGCGGCTGCCAGCATGCCGCCACGAAAAATCTACCTCAACACAGACGTGCCTGAAGACGAGCTGCCAGCACACGCACAGAACTTTTGCTCAAACGCAATTATCACCTCGCAGTACACGCTGGTCAACTTTTTGCCCAAGAACCTGTCGCGACAGTTTCGCCGTGTAGCCAACATATACTTTCTTGTGCTGACCATTCTGCAGCTCATTGGCTACTTTTCGGTCGGCAGTCGCTTCCTGACTGTCGTTCCCATCATTCTGGTGCTGGCCATCACTGCGCTCAAAGATGCGTTCGAGGACTGGCGGCGACATATCTTGGACCGGCACTTTAACGAGACGCCCACGCGGCTGGTGCGCAATCTGCGCAACACTAACATTCTCTGGCAGGACACGCAGGCCGAGGCAGCCAAGCACAGCGCTCTGCTGCGCCTGCGCATCCGGATAGCGCGCCAGCTCAAACGCAGCACATGGTACAACCAGGTGCCGCATGGCTGGGAAGAGTCCGAGAATCCGGTTGATCCAACCACGCCGCCAGTGCTTGACGAGGACGCCAAATGGCGCAACGTGCGCGTGGGTGACTTTGTGATTTTGCGCACAGGCGACCCAGCGCCAGCCGACATCCTTTTGCTGGCCACTTCGGCCGATGACGGCGGCTGCTACGTCGAGACCAGCAAACTGGACGGTGAAACAAACCTGAAGCCACGTGCATCGATTGTCGAGACGGCAGGCGTGCGCGACCCTGAGGGCTGCGGTCGCCTGAGCGCCGTGATCGAAGTCGATTCGCCAACGTCCAACATGAACAAAATGAACGGCTCTCTCCGCCTGCTTTCGGCACCAGCCATTCCCGAGGCCGACGACTCGCCAGGGCTCTCGACCACAGCTCGCGTACCGCAGAGCCCGATTTCGCCAGCGCAGGCGAGCGTAATCAGCCCGCGCCAGCACATTTCTCCGACCAGCCCCAGCAGCGACAGCTACGAGATGAAGCTGCTGGGTGCACGCCAGGCGGTGCCTTTCCGCCAGTCACCTTTGGCGCTGGCGGCGGCAAAGCCTGAAGTGGTCTCGCACTTTCGCGGCGACGATGAGGACGACACACCGCCGTCCTACGACATGGACACGGTGGTTCCCAGCAGCTCAGCGGACGGGTAAGTCTATTATGTTATCTGAAGATGCGTGCATTGTGCCATCCAGTGTTACCGGCCCTCAGCCTGGGCTTGCCACTTCAATGCACGTTCGGGCACTTTTCCCATGCTCTTGTGGCATTTTGTGGCTCAAACTGCTAACAATGGCCTTCCATTTTCTTTCCCAGTGCTTGTAGCGCAGCGTTGGGCAAGTCGCTGCCTGGCGATATTGACTATAGCAGCAGCCCACAGGTGGTGCCGTTCTCGATCAGCAACATTCTGCTGCGAGGCATGACCGTGCGGAACACCGACTGGGTTGTTGGGCTGGTGCTGTACACTGGCGACCAGACCAAAATTCTGCTCAATTCGGGCCCGACTCCATACAAGCGCAGCCGTATTGAGCGCATGATGAACAAGCAGGTGCTGCTGAGCTTCCTGTTTGTGTTTGTCTCGTCATTTATTGTGGCTCTGGTGGGCGGCCTGCGCTACGCAAAGCCCGAGCAGCGGTGGAGCGCATACGTCGACACGTCAATGTCCACAGGACTGTACGGCTTTGCGCTGTTCTGGTCGGCAATGATCATGCTGCAGAACGTGATTCCAATTGCTCTATACGTCAGTATTGAGTTTGTCAAGAGCTGGCATGTGTACTGGATCAGCCAGGACATCAACATGTACTATGCGCCGACCGACAAGCGCTGCGAGGCACGCAACTGGAACATTTCGGATGATCTGGGCCAGGTGTCGTACATTTTTAGCGACAAGACCGGTACCCTGACACGCAATATTATGGACTTTCGCATGTGCTCAATCAACGGCATCATCTACGGCAAGCAGCTGCCCGGCGACGAGCTCGACGTTGTCAAGGGCCGCATGGCCCAGGAAGAGGTCGACCGCAACAACCCGCCTGAGGGCGGCGCCAACCCGTTCTTTATGGAGATCCAAGATGAGGACAACGCCGGCCAATACACAATGCCGCCCAACGAAGCGACTGTCGGTGCCGTTGGCCGTTCGAGCAACTCGTCCAGCCTTATCAGCACCGGTACCAGCCAATACGACAGCAGCCCACTCATTTCCACTGCCGACACGTCTCTTGGCCGCACCCGCGACGAGCGCTTTGTTCCGCCTGCTCGCAACGTGCCACAGCTGGCTCCGATTATCCCCGTTCCAGCTACGCGCAAGCGCACAACTCAGCAGCGGAGTGAGGAGGAGACTCAGGCTAAACGTCAGCAGATGATCCACGTGTACCTCAGCGCCATGCGCAACGTGCTTGAGCCAAAGTACATTGAAATTGGCAACGAGGAGACCGGCGAAGGCGGCTCATACACATTTGTCGACCCGCAGCTGTTCTACGACATGCGCCCCGAGATGGCGCCGCCGTCGGCCATCAAGGGTCTGGCCAGCCCCAGCCAGGGTCTAGCGCCGCCCGAGCCCATTCGCCGCATTGGCTCGCACCGCTCGATAAGCAACGGATATGAAGTCGATCCACTACGCCAGCGCGACGCGATCCATCTGTTCATGATCGAGCTGGCCACGTGCCATTCGGTTGTGGTCGAGAAGAGCTTCCAGAAGCAGCTGCCGACCGACGGCGACGACCATTCGACGATCCGCCGGCTCACTCGCTTCCTCCACAGCCGCAGCGGCTCGCGTCGCATTACTGACAAAGTGCGTCATATGCGTCACCGCAGCCGGCACCATGGGCGCACCGAGTCGGCAGCCACTACATCGAGCTACGGCGACGGCATTGAGTGGGTGCCTTCCGACGGCGCCCCGCCTAGCGCTGGCCATGAACGCCAGATGTCAACGACAAGTATGGGCTACTCGCAAGCGTACCTCGACAGCGCCACGTCTGAGCGCTTCAATCTTGCTGTGCCAGCTCGCGCCCGGCTCGGCGATGGGCCCTTTGCATATCAGTCCGAGCCAGGGTCGTCGAACCACTTGTCTGAGAGCGGCGAAGACCTTTATGCTCCGGCCGAGCCGCCACTAAGCGCTGGATCTGGCGCCAGTGCACGCGATCTTTCGCAGGGCCTGACACAGGCGTTGTCAGCCACGCAGCCGGTAGAATCTCATGAGCCCAAGGACCTGAGCAAGCTTGCATACAGCGCTGAATCGCCTGATGAGGGTGCGCTGGTGCGGGCTGCCAAGAACTTTGGATACACATTCTTGGGGCGAATCAAGAGCACAGTCTTTCTGGATGTGCGTGGCGAGCAGGTACAGTACGAGGTGCTGGACACAATCGAGTTTGACTCGACTCGCAAGCGCATGACGACGATACTACGGCGCCCAGCGCCGCACAACGACGTCATTCTATTTGCCAAAGGCGCTGACAATGTGATGATCGAGCGGCTGGCCAAACTGCCTGCACACGACGATCCGGGCCACATGTTTGGATCGCGCGAGGAGCTGAGCTTTGAGCGCTCGATGCGCGAGCGCACGTTCACGCAGATTGACGAGTTTGCCAACGCAGGTCTGCGTACGCTGATGCTGTGCTACCGACATCTGACCGAAAGCGAATGGGTGCGCTGGTCGGCACGTTACCATGCGGCGCTGGCGTCGGTTGACGACGACCGTGAAGAGCGCATTGAGCAGATCGCCGCCGAGATGGAGTGCGACCTGCGCATTGCAGGTGCAACCGCAATTGAAGACAAGCTTCAGGAGCGTGTGCCGGACACCATTGCAGCGCTGCGCGCGGCTGGCATGCGCATCTGGGTGCTGACAGGCGACAAGATGGAGACTGCAATCAACATTGGCTTTGCTGCCAATCTGCTGACAAAAGAGATGGAGCTGTGGACCATTAACAGCACATCGGGTGTCGAGAAAGTGCTGTCGCGCTTCCGACTTATTGCGCGCATTATGCGCGAGATGGCTGCAACTGATGACTCGGGCAAAGCAGTGCCAGCAGTGTCCACTGGAAAGGTTGGCCTGGCCAGCGCCGATGCACAGGCTCTGGGCAGCGTCTCGTACAAGATTGGCCGCGCACGCAAGTTTCTGCACATTGGCCAGACGATACGCGAGCGTCGGCAGCGCCGGCACCAGCGGCACGCGGCTGATCTGAGCGCCGAGAACGGCGATGATCTGTCGCCTGACGAAGTTCAACAGTCGATTGAGTATCTGCGGCGCCACAGTTCACTGACCGGCGAAGGCATTGCGACTGATGCCGCCGACGACCCTAGCGCTGCTCACCATCCGCTCAATGCCCTGGTAATTGACGGCGCTGCGCTGAGCATGGTTATGGGCGATGCCGAGTGCCGAGCACAGCTGCTGATAATTGCACCGCTGTTCAAGTCTGTTGTGTGCTGCCGTGCCAGCCCACTGCAAAAGGCTGAAGTGGTGCGGCTGATCAAGGATGGGCTGAATTTGGTGACGCTGGCTATTGGCGACGGCGCCAATGATGTCAGCATGATCCAGACGGCCGATATTGGCGTGGCCATCTCAGGCGAGGAGGGCATGCAGGCATCGATGGCGTCAGACTACACAGTAGGACGTTTCCACTTTTTGCAGAACCTGCTGCTGGTGCACGGGCTGTATGACTACCTGCGCATGAGCGAGATGATCTTGAGCTTCTTCTACAAGAATGTCATCTGGGCAATGGTTCCGTTCTGGTTCAGCATCTACTGTTCGTTCTCGGCCAACGTATTCTACGATCTTTCATACATCCAGCTGTACAACGTGGTGTTCACTGTGGCACCTGTGGTCATACTGGGTTGCGTGGACAAGCCCTTCAACTATAAGACGGCGATGACGTACGTGGCTGTGTACGCCGATGGAATCAACAACCGCTACTTCCAGTGGTGGCGGTATGTCCTGTACATTATCGACGGCATCTACCAGTCAGTGGTCATTTTCTTTACGTTCTATCTGTTCACATACACGTCAGACGTGCAGAACTCCAACGGGCGTCCCTGGGGTCGCTCGGATTTCAGCACGGGCCCGACTGTAGCCGTCGTGGTGGCGGCCAGCCTGTGTGTTGGCTTCAACTCGTGGCAGTGGAACTGGCTGATGATTGCGGCCATCGGGCTGTCGATCGCCATCTGCATGCTGTACATTGCAATCTCGTCGGCTGTGCGCTACTACTCGCTCGAAGGCGTGGCGACGTCTGTCATGTCCACCGTGCAGTTTTGGTTCGGCGTTGCCATCGCAGTGGTGGTTGCGCTGCTGCCGCGTTACACCGTGCACAGCTGGCAGAAAATGAATAACCCGCGCGACCTCGACATCATCCGTGAGATCAAGGTCTTGCACCGTCCGTGGTACGGCCAGGTCTTTGTCGAGCCCGAGGCGCAGGCCACACTGCCACGTGCTGATCCCAAGTAACTCCAGTTACCTATTTATTGCGTTATGTATTTTCCATTTTAACCAGCGAGCTGAGCAAGATTTATACACTACAAGAACAAAAAGTGTGACGATGTTGTGATCAGTGTGATAGGTCTTGACAATGGAAAAGGCTGAGGATGGGCGAGTTACTTGGTACCTGACATTGCACACTATAGTATCTTGTAGTCTGGTGCAGGTGGCTCTGATCGGCTGTCACTGTTTTATACAACTTTTATATTGTCGTAACCATAGCTAAAGTATATTCAAAGAGGAACCTAAAAGAAAAGAGGAACATTGAGGAGCCGCCCAACTCCATATATGCGGCTCATAATTAGAATTTATCAAAGACTATAATTACTAGCGTTTAGCCGTGCTAGTTAACGACTCTGCCTATGTGGTGAATTAGATTTGGCTGCCACATGGGGCAACACATAGGCAAAGTTGATATTGGCAGTGGAATCAGTCAGGCAGCAGTACTTCACCATTCTATTTTGTTCTTGCGAGAGCGCACAGACAGAATATATTCAATTGTCTAAATGTGCAGTATATTTGGCAATCCATACTGAGATTATAAAACTAGACGGTAAAGTACTGCGGGAACAAAAAGTTCAGCGTGGCCCGACCGGCGGCAGACTGCTTCTCAGGCGGCTGCTGGAAGGCATACTGCATGGACCCAGCCTCAGGGCGCATCAGTGCTCTGGCGGCGTCGTTATACACAGCATCTTCAAAGTCAGGCAGCAGAGCCAACAGTAGCGTCTTGGCATTGGCGGCGTTGCCCTTCATAGTGTGCATGACCTCGGCCACAGTCACCGGCTCCTCGCTCTCGCGCCATGCGTCGTAGTCAGTGGCCATACACACAATTGCATATGTGATCTCGGCCTCGCGCGCCAGCTTAGACTCAGGGATACATGTCATATTGATAACGCTGGCGCCCCATGCACGGTACAGGTTCGACTCGGCGCGCGTTGAGAATGCTGGGCCTTCCATGCACACGCCTGTGCCGCTTGTGTGCACCGAAATGTCGGGCACCGCCGCTGCGTGGCGCGCAACCAGTGTGCGCAGCCCGGCGCTTACAGGCTCGCCAAATGTTGCGTGAGCTGTTACGCCGGTGCCTGTAAAGAACGAATCGGCGCGCACGCCCTTGGTGCGGTCGATGATCTGATCGATCAACACAAAGTCGCCTGGGCTTATCTCTTCGCGCAGCGAGCCGACCGCGCTAAACGCAAGAATCGCCTGCACGCCCAGCGCCTTTAGCGCAGCAATGTTGGCGCGGTAGTTGACCTCGGACGGCAGCACACTGTGCGACGGGCCGTGGCGCGCCAGAAAGGCGATCTTGTGGCCGCGCTCAGTCTCGGCGATGGTGATCGGGCCTGAGGGCTGCCCCCAGGGCGTCTCTACTGCCAAAGTTTCAATGACGTTGAGCCCGTCCAGGGAGTACAGCCCAGTGCCCCCGATCACGCCAATGCGTACGTCTCTAAAATACTCAGAGTTCTGGCCTATGGTCATTTGTAAGATATCTGCTATCAAGAAGCTAATGAAAAGAAATGAAATGAGCTGAAATGGAAGACAAGGGAAAACTATGCGGCGCATTCAACAAGCAGCAGCAACGGCGGAATATTTGGCCCGTCCAATCAGACGCAGAGGCCGCCGAGTATGGAATCGCTATGGCTTAATACGCAATCGTGAGACTGGATGGCACGGCGGTGTTGTTGGACTGAACAACCACCTGCAAAAATGGCGTTCCGTTCATGGTTACAGTCTTGAGCTGCGTGACGACGGCGTTCTTTGCGGTTTCGGCGGGCAGCGAGGGCAGGCCCAGGTCCAGCGGCATCGGCGTGTGCGTGCCGACGGCACCGATGTCGAGGGCCACAACTGATCCCGAGCTGGCTGGCCATAAATCAAGATTAGCGCTAGTCGCACCCAATCCTGGCGCAGCGTCAGGCACAGACCGGCGCGGAGCACCCAGATATTCGTTGATCTCGGCGTCCTCGTTGAGCACGGTAAGCCCGTTGCCTGACTTGGTGCGCGCACGGTAGTTGTCAAGTTCGCTGTATGTGTATCCAGCATCGATGTTCTCCTCAATCCCAGCATTGTTGTCGTCATCGGTGATTGTACGTGTGCTGTACACGTACTTTGTGATCTCGTCGGCCAGCGTGCTGTCTGTGTTCTCCGGTTCTGCGACGCGGTTGGCCATTGGGTCGGGCTCACCATCCGCCGGCGCATCGTCATCGTTGCCAGAGCTGCTGCTGCCGCTACCACCGCTCTGCTCTTCGCGAGCCAGGTCTTGCGGCTTGCCAACAGTAATAAACGGACGTTGCTTGAGCAACGGGATAAGGTAATCTTCCTCGCGTCCGGTCTTTGGCATAACTGTCGGCTTGCTCGGCAGATTGACCACCAGCAGCTCATGAGCTGTCAGCGGCTCCTGGTGTCCGTAGTTCTCTATGCGCACGTCGGCGCAGTTCATAAAGTATTCCCGCGCGCCTCCACCGCTAATCCACGTCCAGGCAAAAATAGCCTTCTTTGCGGCTGGGATTGTGTCGGGAACTGGCACATCGTAACCGCCGTCAGTGGTATCGAGGAAGCAACTGGCCAGTTTGTCCCAGACCACTGCAAACGTCGTACCGTTGTCGTACGACACAGCAAACTGACAATCACCGCCCAGATGTGTTGCGATCCCGTCAAACGCTACATGGAATGGATGCCCGGCGACCATAGTGCCCTGCGTGGGTCCTGCCTTGAAGTTGCGGCACGGATACCCGACAATTGGCCCCAGCGGCGATTTCATGTTGTAGTCGACATCGTCATTATCCAGATAGAATTTACTAAACTGCGAATGACGTGGTGGCGGCTCCTTCATCTCGACATGCGCGTTGACACCAGCACAGATCGCCTGCAGCAGCAGCAACACTAGCAGTCCAGCGCGGTGGTTTGGCGTGTTCATTGGGAGTTGACAAGATATAAGCACTTTTGGTATAATAATTGATTTTGATACTGACAATATTGAAGCAAGAGACATGTCTACCAAACATCCAGCTAGGGTCGGTTGCACCCTGAATGCGGGGTAAAAGCGCATTCTCAGCCCGCCGATGCCGCGCTGGAGCTAAAATGTGGTAATGAAAATGCTGGTCTGGCAAGTTTACTGCTCTTTTCAGGTTTATAGTGTACTATATTTGCAATGAATAGACGTATCGACATAAAGCTGTGTGTAGTTTGGCGAGCAATGTCACATTCTTGTTTAAATTATCTAGTTTGTATATACAACAGGTTTTGTTGTCAATATGTTAGAATATGCAAAACTCGCTAGAGCTAGGTAGGAGTTTATCCAGTTCTTTTGGCAATATTGAGGATCGTGTTGTTGCAGGACCCCCGAGCGGGTCCCGATGCCGGGGGCGGCCCGGACCGGCCCCAAGCCAATGGAGGTAGAAGACCTGGTCCCACGCCCGTCAGATCCCCCAGCATGGATCAGGACCATGCAATGACTGATCCATAATTGGATAAGCGATTAACTGACCACTGATGAGATTGTCTACTATTGAACCTGTTTTTCTCTTTGGCAGTCTGCCTTTCCCTTTGCCTTTCTGCTCCTTTCCTTTGCCCGTTGATGCACGCGTGGTACTCCAACAGCACCACGACAACCCAACAGCAACGCCGAGCACGAGCGTGAGGGCTCTGTCGCCAGGGCATAAAGACGTGAGTTTTCGCACAATTCCTAGCATTTCTTACAGAAAAATCTCAATACATTTTATTCACTTTCACAGCCCTCCTGCTTGTGTTCTAGTTTTACGGCGCCCCTTGCGTCCGTGCAATTCATAACAATGTCAAAGCCTGAGCAACATATTCTGCACGAGGACGGCGGGATGCAGAACGTGATGGGGCCGCCAGATTATCGTAATGTGTACCCGCAGGCGGCGCCAGTCGAGCCAGCGGCAGGCTTAAACCTCGGACTACATCCACAGACAGTCGAGTGCCCATGGTGCCACTCTGTGGTGACCACACAGATCAAGCAACGCATCGGATACAAGTCGAGCAGTGCGGCGGCGGTGGTGGCATTGTTCGTATGGCCGCTGTTCTGGGTGCCGCTGGTCATGTCTGGGCTGCGCCGAAAGGTCCATTACTGCCCGCAGTGCAACCGCAAGATTGGCCGCGGCCGCCGTGGCGTCTGAATGTGTTGAATAGCAACATTGTTAGTCAAATAAAATTACAAAATATATTTATTTTGGTTTGGGCACACTTAGGCGTCGGCGTAGAGCTTGCGGATAGCATCGGGATGGGCCCTGGCTAGCGTTACTGGACACGTGCCGGTATCCGAGAGGTGACGGTGGATGCATGGATAGCAGAACACATAGCCTGAAGGCGCCATTGCCGGATTAGTGCGCAGGTTCTTGCAGAGCGGACACAGGGACTGGTCTTCCGGAACAGCAACACCGTCAGCATGCGGCTTGGGCGGCATCGGCGGCGGCGGCACAGGCGTCTGCTGCACACGCTTGTGGAAGTCAGAGCGGTACCACCACTCCAGGAACCGATAAAAGAATATTGACAGCGGCAGAGCCACTTTGAGCATGTCCAGCCCGCCTGCCAGCAGCCGCGCAACCAGATTGCGAGTCGCGCGTAGAGCCGAGCCGTTCGCCGGAGCCGCCAGTCCGCTTGTCGCTGGACCGCGCGCATCCATCTCACGGTAGTCAGCTGCGCTCAGACGCCGCACCTGCAGCCCCAGCAGGTGCAGCCAGGGCGTGCTGTAGTCGGTGCGGTCAAACATGTATGCCACGTAGTACAGCGCCGTTGCCAAGTGGTACACACAGTTCACATGCGGGTAGTAGCGCTGAAACGCCTGTTCGATCGCACGCCCAATCGCACACAGCCGCCCCCGCATGCCTACAGGCGCCGCTGCTGCTGAGCCGGTCTCTCGCGACTCGTCACTATTTTGTGCAAATGCACCGCCCAGCAGCCGCGCCGCCTCGCCGCCGCTGGCTCGCTCGTAGCGCTGGTCGAGCCGGCTCTTGAGCAGCGGCAGCCCGACCAGGAACACCAGCGACTTCCACACGTCGCCCCGCGTCAAGCTGTTGTCGCCGCCAATCTTGCGCACCCGCACTCGCTTGGTCCCGTAAAAGTGCTCTGTAAACGACCCGCCGTAGTTGCGCAGATAATGCCGCTCCACTGCCAGCATCAGCGCTGCGTACACCTCCTCGTGCCAGTTGAGGATGCGCACCAGGTACCGCGGATACCGGTGCGCATACACTGAAGTCACGTGCCGTAGCGCTGGCTCCAGCAGCTCGCTCATTTTGTGCTGCGCGACTATTTCGAACAGCGACGGCTTGCCCGAATCGGCGCCGCTCAGCATGTCACTCATAAACTCCATTGCCGTGTCTTTCTGCCCCTTTCCTTCTATTTATGATAAACTAATGGAGACGGGAACTGAGCCTTTCCGCCCCGATTTCCTATCTAAAATCTCGGAAAATTGCCCTCTGCTGTCACATGACGTCCATGCTTCTGCCTCTCAGTCCTGGCGTGTGACGTTATGCTGCCTTTTCTTTCCATTCCTGTGCAGTTTGCAATTTTACTTATTAAACTACCTTTTTCTCCCTCCACTCCACAATGAACATTGGTCGCCCGGTGCCGCGCTCGGGCTCGGGCTCGCAGGAAGCATATGCGCCTGAGCTGCTGTATGCCACATTCAACCAGGACTACGGCTGCTTTGCAATCGGCACCCAGTCTGGCTTTAGGATATTCAACAGCGACCCCTACAAGGAGAAAATGCGCCGGGGTAAGTATGCGGTTCTTTTAGGCGTGTGCCGCTGTTTGTTCTGACAAGCACTGTGTGCAGCTGCTCGTTCCGACAAATACTATGTGTTAATCATCCTGCGTGCTGTCTCTCTTTGCAATGTAGAGTTCAAAGACGGCGGCATTGGAATTGTCGCCATGCTCTATCGATCCAACTACCTCGCCTTTGTTGGCGGTGGACGTAACCCGCGGTTTCCACCCAACAAAGTCATGCTATGGGATGACGCGAGCTCAAACATTGTTGCTGAGCTGGAATTTCGGTCCGACGTTCTCAATGTCCAGCTCCAGCGCGAGCGCATCGTGGTGGTGCAGCGCAACAAGTGTATCATATGCTCACTAGAGGTAAAGCCACGTCACCTACACGCTTTTGAAACTGCAGACAACGACCGCGGCGCCCTGGCCCTCAGTGGCGGCAGTCAGAGCAGCATCCTGGCTTTCCCTGGTCGGCAGAAGGGCCATATCCAGATTGTTGATCTACAGTCGTGCGTTGGCTTGTCTGCAGTCCAGGAGCCGCAGTCTACATCAGCTGCCCTGCCTGTTCATCGTGCTCGGTCGCACAGCCGCGGCAGCATCTCTGCCGATTCAGGCGTAACTGCCTCGACTGCAGGGCCAGCATCAGGCGTATATCCAGCCAACATTAACATAATTGCTGCCCATGCAACCTCAATCAGCGCACTCGCTGTCAGCGCCGATGGCACCATGGTAGCCAGCGCTAGCGAAAAGGGCACACTTATTCGCATATTTGACACATTGAACGGCAGGCTGCTACATGAGCTTCGTCGGGGCGTTGATCGCGCTGACATTTACAGCATTGCATTCAGCCCCGACAACACCCGGCTGTGCGTGTCTTCGGACAAGGGCACAGTCCACGTATTTAATCTGGAAGCCAAACAAGGCGCTGGGCAACAGCCAGCACCAACACCTGCAGCATCAGGAAAATCTGGCAACCGCCACTCGAATCTAAAGTTTATGAAGGACCTGCTGCCCAAATACTTTTCGTCCGAGTGGTCGTTTGCTCACTTTCGCGTTGCCAACGAGGTGCGGTGCATTTGCGGCTTTGGCAGTGAGCGTAACAGCGTTGTTGTGCTGTGTGCCGACGGCACTGCTCAAAAATACTCCTTTGACTCGTACCGCGGAAACTGTATTAGAGAATGGTACCGCAAGTTTATCTAGTGTGGTACTTGCTCAACCTGGCCTATCTCGCACACATCTACACATATTTTCAGCCCTCTTATATCACCCATACTCTTGCATTTTAGCCAGATATGATAACAGCTCATCCGGCAAATGTGGTATTTTTGCTATAAAAGATTTTCTACACTTTTTGTCTGCGGTGGTGCTTTTTTTGTTAATTAAACACGATACACGTTATATTATTTAAATGGCTGCATATTACATTGAGGTTTTGGATAACCTTCATGTGGTTGATATATATGCAGAATATGGAGCGGATACAAAAGTTAGCAGCGATCATGATATTCAGCTTGTTAAAGAATCCGAGGTCAAGATTGGCAAACAGCTAACAATTAGGCTACCTGTTGCAACCATTCTGCATAATGCAGCAAGATCCATTCTTCCTAGCACTGATGGTAAAGCAGCAAATTGGACACGCATTCGGGTTCCGATTGCTTACAGTAGTCACCAGCAGCAGTTGAGAACAGTGACACGCAACATTACCGAAATCGACAAGCCTGTTCCTGCTGCGACAGTTGAGTGCCTAGAGGACATTTGTTGCCAGGCCTGCGGGTCGTCAATTCTCATTAGCCAACTCAAAACAGCAGATTGCCGACCAAATGTTCGTGATCTCCCATCAGCCCATTGGAGTGAGCTGGTTGACTGCTGGATGTGTCATCCTGAAGAAGACAAGCTTAATGTCAACCCTGAACTTATGCACTCGTTTGAGCCTGAGAAGAAGCTGCCGACCGAGGCAGATGAACAGACAACGGACACAGATACACATGTTGTTCTGGCTAATAACGTGCATATGTGGATTGGAAACACATTCGCACTGGTTTCATCATCGTACTTGCAAAGTGTCCATTCAAAGCACGTTGTTTTGGACGCCAAGGTAAGTCTAAAATTGTTTGCTTTATCTACACATATTATGTCCAGGCTGTATCTAGCATGCTGTAATAGAGATCAGCTCAGATGCTAAATACCAGCCAACAGCATGCTTGTAATTATATTTAGGAGAGGTATTATAATGCGTTTACTGTGCTCGAATGTGATTTTTGCTCGAGTGCAATTGGTGAGGTTGGACATGTTGGAGTTCGACGGGTTTACAAGCTGGCTTTACACCGTATAAAGCTTCTTTGTACAAGGTAAGCACTGCAATTGTCCATTACTTTGCTACCACTGCATGTGCTGATTTTTCTCTTGCAAAGTAGGTCGCAAATATCGGTCAGCCTAAGCCAATCTGTGTGCAGTGAAATTCTCAGTCATGCTGGAGCACACGCTGTTTACAAATACGTTATAGAAGGCAGGCAATCGTGCAAACCAGCAGTGCTTATACACCTTGTTGGCTGGAACGCCGAACTGCTCGCATCAGTCCCATCAAACGCTGAAGATAAAAACTACGAGTTTGAGAAATGCATCAAAGTGTTATTCATGAAGCCCGAAGACGCAGGGTTTGACTTGCAGGCCAAGCAATGGCTAGATTGTGACACAGTCGAGCTCATCTCTCTTCTGGATGACGACTGTGCTGGCTTGCTGCAGCTACTGACCACAAACTCACAGCGAATTCCACCACAACTGCGTTCCATGGCCAATATGACGCGAAGCTTTTTGTCACTGTCATGATGGCGGGCTTGTTTACATTACCAAATAAAAATAACCTTTGATCACAATTGATTGCAAAATAATTTTTATTGTAAACACTGCGGAAATAAAACATTTTTGCTTTGCAGTTTTCAGTTGCATATACCTTTAGGTTATTATAAGCGCATTTAACATACTTTTACATTATATTCAAATCGACCATGGCTGAGACATACAAGCCCATGGATGCCTTTGACTCTATGACAGAGAGCACGTTTATTATCAAGCCAAAGACAAAAACGAAGACAAAGTCAAATGCAAATTCAAAGAGTGACCTGGCAGCAGACGACGGCTATGTTACTCTTTTGCAAGGACGGGAGCCGATAGAGTCAATGCAATTGCGCAAGCGTCTGTTTGCACAGCTGTGGCAGCCGCTGGAGGAGGAGCTGTTTACGATTGAAAAGCAGGTCAATAACGTTGGTGTTACAGAGGTGTGCGACTTTGTTGATTCGTCATATGGGCAGATCGAAAGGCGCGAGCAGGGCCAGGTGGCTCAACCATTTGCAGAGGTGTCGGCAGCTGTGACATTTGCAGGTATAAACACAGGAGACCACGGTAAGCTGTTCCAGTCGCTACAGGACCAGCTGCTTGAGCGTGGGCACCATGTAGCGCTACTTGAATCGCAGTACTGCAACACACTGCCAAACCTACAACGGAGCTTGCTTGAGCAGATGTTCAACAGTATCTATGCAGACACCGATGCAGGGCCGAGCGCATTTGGCGGGACAAGGACGGTGGCATACGATCTGGGGTTGCTACAGCTGTGGTGGGCCAACTCTGTATGCAGTGGCAAAAAGGCGGTTGTGGTTCTGCAGGACTTTGAGGGCTTTGCGCCGACAGTTGTGGATGACTTTATCCGCATTGTCGGCGGCTACTGCGATGTTGTTCCAATAGTGCTGGTACTGGGCCTGGCTACATCATACGAGTGTGTCCATCAATCCCTGACCAAAGCCAGCATCTCAATGCTGAACGTCGAGCGCTTCAATCTGCAGCGCTCAAAACAGTGTATTGATACTGCCATCCACCGCCTCTTTGTGCAGGGCCATGCGCCGCTGTGTTTTGGCGCCGAGGCGTACAAATCGCTGCTGGATCAGTTTCTGTTGTACAACTTCTCCATTGCCGGCTTTGTCAAGAAGCTCAAGTACGCTGCCATGGACTTTTTCTATGCCCAGCCTCTGAGCGTACTGGCCAGCATGCTGGAACCAAATGCTGCGGTCTCAGCCTGCTCGGTCCGCCTCAGCAGCGATCAGGTAGAGCTTATTCGCATGCAGCGGTCTGTTCAGCGGTTTCTAGAACGCCGAACTACTGAGGACGACGGAAACGCCTATGTTCGCCAAGCCCTGAGCGACGATGGCTTTTTCCAGGATACAGTGCTGCCGCAGATGGCGCGTGCGCTTGTTATGTATCGGCGCAGCTACTGTCTCGGTATTGATGCAGTTGTTGAAATCCAGAGCATGGCGCCCGAGGCAATGCAGAAGCCAGTCCGCACGCTTCACTACTACGGCGTGGGCCAGCAGTTTGATGACTGCACGCACTGGAAGACCCTGCTGGCTGTGGTGCGCCGCATGAAGACCTCAGAAATGACGCAGTTGCTGCAAAAGCTATGTCGCCTTGTCGATGGAGCTGCTGACATTGACTGGGACCTCGTTGCAGATGGCATACATATCCCCGAGCTTATACAGGGCGCGAATGAGCTGCTTGCTAATCCTGATGGCTCTGAAATACCAGATGTACTTGATAGCAGTGAGCCAAAGAAGCGCACACGTACGCGCACAGAAATGGAGCACCGACCGTTCCTGCTGTTTGACAATGGCGCCAGCGATGCGCAGCTCAATGCGCTAGAAAAGTGCTGCGAGGCTATCGAGGCCATGCTTCGCGGCTGCCTTATCTCATACCACGATGTGGCTCTGAACGAGGTGTTTTACTACCGACACTCGTTCCTACTGGACACAGCCTTCAGCGCCCAGCCCCGCGCTGCCGTGCAGATGGCGCTTGGTAAGTCGCATTACTACGTGAGTTGCGATTGCTGCGCTGTCGCTGACGCAGACGACCATGGCAGCGACGACGAAGACCAGCGCATCACACCGGCCATGCATGACACTAGCATTGCGTATCGCCTCCATCAAGAATGCGGCCGCCTAATCAATCTGTACGACTGGCACGCGTCATTTTCGTCGGTTGTTGAGCGCGAGTCACAGCGGACTGCTGCCAGCCAGGGCGAGATCCAAGCGCGCTTTATGCGTGCAGTTGAGGAGATGCGGTTCCTGGGCTTTATAAAATCTACGCAGCGCAAAACTGACCACGTTGTGCGGCTGACATGGGGCATGTAGCTCATTGACTTTATCCTTTTATTGCATCAACTAATGAATCGATCATTTATTCTAATGAACACGCGTCAGTGCAGCGCACCTGTCACACTGAGCACGTTATCTGCTCGGATGACGTCGGCTACCACAAACTCCAGGCTACCGCTGGCTCCGACACCCTGGCTCGTGCCCTTAAGAACCCACTCTCCTGAGCCAAATTTGGCGCTTTCCTTTGAGGGTGCTTCCTCCGCATCCGACTTTGCCGAGTCCTCTGTCTCGTCGCTGCTCTGCTCGCTGGATGAGGTGTCTTCTGCCTTGCCGGCTGCCAGCTCTTCGTCGCTAAACGGCCTCCACTCGTACTTGCTCTTTGGGATAAACGATGCTGGAATCGACGCGTTGAACGTGTCCCACAGCAACAAGCCAATGTGATCGGGCGACTGCACATTGATGCTGCCGCGTAGTGTCATGCCTGAGATCGGCCGCCACAGAAGAAGCTGCGCAGACACTTCTAGTTGACCGAACGGCGAGTCGCTGTATAGAAGCGCTGCCTTGCTCAGCACCTTGATATTTGAGTATCCCAACACCACGCCGCGGATCTGCGGCACAAACCGCAAAAGCATGCCATTCAATGTCTCGCGGATGCCGGCCCAGTGATCGCTGCTGTTTGCCGGTGCCAGTGTCACTGTCAACCGTGCTGTGCTCTCGCAGAAGCTGCTGCCGCTAACCTGTGTCGGGTACGATATAGATGCTGCCGTCTCTGTGCTCAAACTCTTGCTGCTCTTCTTGGACTTTTTCGTCGCCCCGTCCTTTTGGCGTGACTTTCTTTTCTCTCCCATCGTGGCTGCTCTGCGGCTATTAGTCTAAGGTACAAGTGCCAATACTGCAGCTTCACAAAAGCAAAAAATTGAAAGGCAGGGCTAAAATTGAGAGAAAAAAAGACTTGGATTGTGATTTGATCAGGCAATATGATTTAATAAACAGCGGTTTCGATAAACGCTAGAGGCTGCCTTATTCCTGCTTTGAAGCTTCCTTTTCCTCTTGGTACTCGAATTTCAAAGCGTTATAGCCATTCATCATGGGTAAGCAGCATCCATTACCGCTAGATGGGCTCTGCAGATAGGCAACAGATTTTGGGCATCGAATCCAACGGAACTACAGGATAATGCGCGGGGATACTTTTTCACTTGATGGATGCGTCGGGGCGGTTGGATGCGCAGTGCTCGGAGCTGACTATTGGAGCAGCACAAGTGTAATTTCCTTGGCTGCTGTTGAAAACTGCTAGTTCCGAGCAGCTCATTAATTGAAGCGAAAATTGGCCCAGCTACACATTCAACCGACTCTAGCCGCAAGTCAAATTGCCCGAATCTGTTGCTGCCCTTTGCATACTTTATAGCAGAACATGACTGCAGAGCTTGTCGTTATATCGGAACAACTGATATCTCTGCAAATATTTACTAAATGAACTTGTCTGCTTGAATTCCGTTTACCCTTTTCTTGTATCGACGTTTGACTCGTTGCGTGAATGCACCAAACTCGGCAAATTTGGTCACTGGTTTGCATTGGTATGGGCTACCGTTTAATTAAGTAGGTATCAGCCGCGACTCTCGCCATAAGCGCTCTCACACTGGCGCCAAGCGCGCCCACTACCGCAAGAAGAGAAAGTTCGAGCTCGGTCGCCAGGCAGCCAACACCAAGCTTGCCCCCAAGCGTATCCATGAGGTGCGTGTCCGTGGCGGTAACAAGAAGTTCCGCGCTATGCGTCTCGAGTCGGGCAACTACTCGTGGGGCTCGGAGTCTATCTCCCGCAGCACCCGTATTGTCGCTGTTGTGTACAACGCGTCTAACAACGAGCTTGTGCGCACCAACACCTTGGTGAAGGGCGCTATTGTGCAGATCGACGCTACGCCTTTCCGCCAGTGGTACGAGAACCGCTACGCCAAGGTGCTCGGCAAGAAGAGACAACAAACCGCTACTGAGGAGGAGAAGAGCGATGCCAACAAGCCCCGCTCGAAGCACCTGCTGGCCAAGATCGCTGGCCGCCAGAGCGCCGTTGAGCCAGCACTGGACAGCCAGTTTGGCTCGGGCCGCGTCTACGCCATTATCACGTCGCGTCCTGGCCAGTCCGGCCGCTGCGACGGTTACATCTTGGAGGGTAAGGAGCTTGACTTCTACCTCCGCAAGATCCGTAGCAAGAAGTAAAATAGGGAATTCTCTTGTATGCGACAAATAAATTCGCATTCAGTCAATCTTTCTATTAAAATAGTAGTGCTGCTGGAACTACGAACGCGCCAAGGATGCTGGCCACCAGCAGTATCCGAATTATGAGGTGATCGCCCAGCCGCACTTCACGGTATTGGTACCGGTATCCATGCTCTGACCTCAGCGTAAAGCCGCGTCCTAATGCGCGCATGTGCGTGCCTGCACTGCTGTTGTCGCGTGAAATGTCGAATATCCCAGTCACACCGCCGTATGCTCCCATTGCCGATCGCACTGTGACTTCGACCACCATGTTCCCAGCTGTCGACGTCAAATCTGACCCAGCGACTGCAGATAACGTTGCCTCCCCAAAGGCCTCGACTTCTGCTTGGTACGTATCTATCTCTGTAAAATTCATACGGCACAAGTCATCGGATATCTGCAGTGTGTTTCCAGAGTCACCTAAAACCACTGGATGTGGAGCTGCGCGCCTGATCTTGTGTGCTGACAGACACCCATCGTGGTCATGTCCATTGAACACAAGCGTAGGTGCTAAGCAATGCAGAATATACGCAGATGTTGCTGGCGACAAGTAGTCTTGGTACTTGATAAATCCGTCAGTATAGTTGGTTTTTGGGTGCATGGTGCAAATGCCAGCCGGCTTGTTTAGTGGGATATGCAGAAATAGCGCCAGAGGGATTTCGGGATGCTGCGCGCGCTGGGTGGCCAACTGCTGGACAAACTGCCATGTCGCATTGCGGAACTGCTCGTCTCGCGTTTTGTCCAGATGCATTGCGTTTATGATGGCAAACTGATGCAGACCGTTGCTTGACTGGCCAGCACTGTGTAAATCCACCATCCAGTCGTGATTCAGCGGCCCAAAGTTGTTAGTATATCGGTTAACCTGGTACGCCCGCGTCTCGCCGCCGTATCCAATGTCGTGGTTGCCCGCCAGGTACAAGTACGTATGTGAGCCCGAGAGTGGTGCCATATTTGTGTCAACCTGGTGACTTATCCACTTGAACCTGTCGATACGTTTGTAGTACTCTTCCTTATTGGCCCGCTGGCTGGAAAACATGTCGCCCATGGTTACCACATATTTCGGCTGGAATGCCGCTATGGTTGACGCATAAATGTGCTTCAAGTAGTAGTCGTTAACCAGCAAATCATATTTCCCAGTTGTCGGCTCGCGCGCAATCTTTGCGTCGCCTTCGATTTGTGGGTCGCCATACAAGTTGAAGCGAATGTCAGAGTCTACAGGCTAACAATAACATGGTGTGCTATATAAGATCACAATGCTCACGTAACTCATACATGGTTATTGCGCTGGCCTGCTTACCTGGATGACTCAGTGCCAAAAAAGCTGCATAGTTGTAAAAGTACACGTTTGCTGCACCAAGCACAAGCGCAAATGCAATTGCCACGCGTCGGAGCTGGCTACGAGTCATTGGTACGGCTAATTCATAAAGACAAACCAGCAAAATCGAACAATAAAATTTTGGCAGAAGAAAGATCTGAGTGCCAGACCGATCGCTTATCGATTTTATCTTCGCTTTCTAGATTTTTTTGCTATTAATTCGCGCAAATGCATTACACAGTATTTCGACGACATGAGTGGACCTGCAATATAGCGGGTATCCTTAAGCTACATTGCGCAATGGGACTTAGACATATGTCCACTAGACCGGATGCGGCGGCAACTGCGATCAGCACAGAGCTTTCAAAACTAAAGCTGCCTGAGCTCAGCGATGTTATGCGCAGGTGCGGCCTTGTGCTGGGCATTGGAAAGGTGCACAGAGTCCAGTCACTTGGCACCTTTATCCAGGCATCGCAGCACCTTGCTCTCGAGAGATACACAAGCCTCAACAACCGCACGCCGCGAAAAATTGCCACTGCGCACAAGAGCTTTGTGCCTGAAGAGGTGGTGTCAATCGACATGGGCTTCCGGAACCTTGCATTTGCTCACGTATCGCGTAGCGGTAAGGTCCTTGCTTGGCGTCGGGTAGAGCTGCTAAAAGAGGCTGCATTTGAGCCGTGGGTACTGGCCAAAGTCGTCGAGCAGTTTGTACGCGACATCCTGCCTGTACGCCCGGCAGATCAGTGCACATACATTGTTGAACACCAACGCTTTCGATCGCAAGGGTCGGCGGCGGTTACAAATTCGGTTATGGTAAACAACCTCATTGAAGCACTTCTTTATGCAAATTTGCGGCATATTGGCGCACGGATCGAGGCTATCAATCCAACCCAGGTTAGCACGCATTGGCGGCTGCCCGACACGTGGGGTGTTTTGAAGGAGGAAGTCGAAGCTGAAGTACAGCCGGTTGCAAAACCTGCCAGAGGTAGACCATCCAAAGCTAATAAAGAAAGAATTAGTGCCAAATCCAAGCAAATCAGCGAAATATCCCACACCATTGTGCGTATGGATAAGCTTCTCCTCGAGCAAAAGGGTATTACCAGTGACCAGCACGACGCGGTCATTCAGGCATTGGGAGGACGTGTCCCAAAAAGACGAGCCCTCCGGGCTACAGGGTCACGAAGTATCGAGGAGCTCGAGCAAAAAGGAGCACAGCAGCTAGGCACACTCCGCGATACGCGGCGCCGGCTGATTAAAAAGGAGCGAGCCATAGCCCTGGTTCAGTCGTGGATTCTTGCATCACTGACTTCAAAGTCAGACCAGCACATTGATTCTCGGATGTTGCCATGGCGCGCACAGGGATATCCCAGCGAGATGTGGCCGTTTGGCACCAGCCAAGATATGGTGTTCTCTAAAGAGATGTGCGAGATGTTCTACAATGAGAAAAAGAAGGACGACCTGTGCGACTGCATTATACAGGCGGTAGCTTGGCTCCGGTGGCAGCACAGCGTTGTTGACGTGCTTGACAAGTTTGGATCCAAATAAAAAATGGCTCTTTTGATCTTGATCCAGCCGATTAATGAACTTTTTTAAACTTTTTTTTCATGCCTCGCTCAGACACGACGGAGGGTTTACTTGCACTTTTTGGCTATTTTGCTTATATTTGTTACACTACTATAAAAGTCGGCGGACGCAGCCAGACTCTAAAAACTTACATAGCACGTTTGCTCTGCTAGCTCAATATCAAGGAACGCTCCAGCGTTTAGAAAGCAGCAGCCTCGATGAATAGTAAGTATAGATAACTGGGTTTCCTAGGCGCTGTTTGCTTTTCGTTTCAGCAATTAGTGTCGGTAAATGCAGCTTGAAAAGCCTGGCAATCTAGCATTACCCTCTCATTAGCATACAAAAGGTGCTTGGATATACGTTAACACAGAAAGCGGTGCGACACGGGTTGGTATAGTGGCCTTGTGTATGCCATCATGACTGCTAGTTTGGGAACCAGTTTTGTACTACTTGGCAAAATAATGTGCTCTCTCGCATATCTGTAATGTATACAGACGTTACTAACGCTTGATGTGCGCGATCTTTTATTGTAGGCTCGGTTCTCAATGCCAAGCGCAGAGCGATGGCAAAAAAGCAAAAGCCAAAGAAGCCAGTACAGGTTCAGATACAGAGTCAGACACAGGGAAACAAAGTTGAGAGTATATCGTCGGTTGCTGTGCAGACACACCCTCAGAGTAGCCGCCTGGACTCTGCCGGACATGCAAGCAACGATAGTGACTCGCGGCCTGATATGAACGATCGCGATAGCAGCCGCTCAAATAGCGATGACTACGAAGACGAGCCTGATGTCGAGGAGGAAGATATTGAGGACTACCGCAAGGGCGGCTATCATCCAGTCAAAATCGGCGACAGCTTTAAAGCTGAGCGTTACAAGGTTGTGCGCAAACTAGGCTGGGGCCACTTTTCAACAGTATGGCTGGCATATGACCACGACAAGGACATTCATGTGGCGCTCAAAATTGTAAAGTCAGCCGCGCACTACACAGAAGCAGCCCTGGACGAGATAGAACTTTGCACACGGACAGTCTCGGTCAAGGAGCCACACGTTGGGCGGGACTTTGTTGCCAAAATGCTTGACAGCTTTGAGCACTCGGGGCCAAACGGAAGACATGTGTGCATGGTATTCGAAGTGCTTGGAGAGAACCTACTGTCTCTTCTTCGCAATGCTCGGCGCTATAGCTCGCTTCGCGACGTGGTGTGGCCAGCTGCTGCTGCTACTGAAAGTGGAAACGGCAGTGACTGGCAGTCGCGGGGTTCGACTGCTGAGTCTCAAACCAGCGGCACGGCTGAGGACAAGCACCGGTCTAACGAAGGTCTTTCGCTTCCGCTGGTCAAGCAGATTGCGCGCCAGATCATTGCTGGCCTGGCTTATCTTCACGGACCATGTAACATGATCCACACTGATCTCAAGCCCGAAAACGTCCTGGTCTGCATTGACAATGTCGAGGATGTGATCCGCACCGAGCTCAGAAAGGATGCAGCAGCCATTGAGGCACAAGAACAGTCAGCGCTTGTGCAGACTAGCCGCAGTGTAGCCAACTCACGTGCGCCTAGCCCAGTCAACGACAGCGCAACCAGGGCATCACTTGATAAGCGAGAGCAGGCCAAGACAGCTATCAATACGGCCCATTCGCTGGAAAGGGACCTCAACGACATTTCAATTGCTGGCACTCCCTCACACTCGCCGCACAGACTATCAAACGGAATACAGGCCACATCTGGCTCCTCGTCGCCGGGTCGGCTTCAGGGTATTGACGTCAAGCTAGCAGACCTGGGCAACGCCACGTGGGCGGATCACCATTTTACCGAAGATATCCAGACGCGCCAGTATCGCTCGCCAGAGGTCATTATCGGGTCGCGATGGGATACAACTGCTGACATATGGTCGTGCGCCTGCCTTATATTTGAGCTGCTTACCGGTGACTACCTGTTTGAGCCGCATTCGGGAAGCCGCTACTCAAAAGACGAAGACCACATTGCACAGATCATGGAGACGCTTGGTCCGTTTTCAAAGAAGTTTGCTCTGTCAGGCAAGTTCTCTGGCGAGCTGTTTAATCGGCGCGGCGAGCTGCGACACATCCACCGTCTGCACACATTCCCATTGAAGGACCTATTGCACGACGAGTATGGCTTTTCGACGCAAGAATCGCGCGAATTTGCAGACTTTTTGCTACCCATGTTGGAAATCAATCCTGCGCGCAGAAGCTCGGCCGAAAGTATGCTCTCTCACCGGTGGCTCAAATGAGCGATGAGCTATGCAATGCGTTCGAACCCCAGCTGGTCTGGCAGCAGCACCTGCCTGCTTTTATTGGCCGATATCGCACTCTACAGTTGCCACGCAGTCGCTTGGCGTACCAGAGCCTCTATCAGGGCACTTGCATCAGCCATTGCTGACGTTTGCTTAGAGTGCCATTTTGCGCAAAGTAATATCGAATAGAACAAGCTTTCTGTAAAATGCCGGTTTAGGCCAACCGCGCATGTATTTAGCGAGTGATGCAAAGATCCGAGAGTTTATTTATCGGCCATTTTATTGTCTCGCAATCTCGAGGAACACCAACCTTAGCCGCTCAGCGCTGATCTGTCGCCTGTGATTGTGTATATGCTAGTGTTTAATTAAACACTAGCATAGATCCATATGATCCTGCCGTAGGGAAGCAGCCACCCGATGCGCAGGAATAAATAAATGGCTACTCTGAAAAGTCTGGCATATTTGACTGACTGAATCAACGCTTTCATTAAGGTGAAATGGAGCAAACCATTGTTGAATGTTTTATGCTCGGCATCATTACCTTCCGAACTTTTGTAGTTTAAAAGCGCGCCAGAATCCAGCCGCTGTCTTTTCGTAAACGCTTTGCTTTTGTTTTGTAAAATCAAATATTATTTGGACTTTAGTAATATCATTCATTAGTTGCTGCCGACGAATTGTTGGAAATAGCATTGCTCGTGGTCAGTCCTCTGCCTCAACCAAAGCACGGGCGCCGCACCAGAACGACGTTGTGCGTGTCCGACACACTTTACAGTAGATACGATCACAGTATGGAAGGCAAGTCAGCTGTACTTTTAAATTTTGTTCAAACCTTGAAAGCGTCATCTATACAGCCAATTACTGTCAATTTTTGTATTTGTTAAACTGTAGCAACTTTGCTTAACCAACCTAGCGAAGAAAGAGCGCACTGCAAATCGAGAAGTTTTAAAACTTTGCTTTGCAAATCCTTTGCTAGGTTTGGATGCTGCAAGTATGGCAGCTGCTGCCGATTTGCCCACGGCGTCAAGGAGCTAAGGTTCCGCGAAAACCCTCCCAAGTTTAAGACTATCGCGTGTAGAAATGATAGTCAGGGAATACCTTGCCCATATGGCGCCAAGTGTGATTTTATTCACAAAATTGACACTGAAAATGGGCAGAATGTTCAAAATTTGTGGTGCACTGGCGATAATACACCGTCGAACAGCATGCATTTGGATGCGTTTAATGCGGTAGAAGAACGCATTATTCAGTCATTTGATAAGCTGACCATTGGATCACGCATTAACTTTGCGACGTCGCCAACCGAGACGTTGGCTGGAAATCAATATTTTCAGGCTTGTCCCGCTCTGGACAATCCGCTTCCAGGAAATTTAAACAAGCTAACTTATCAAAATACTAGCAACAGTGCTTTGGCCCAGCCAACCCCGCATTTGAATCCAAATACTTTTGAAGCACAGCTACCGGCTGGACTACTAACCAATTTTTATAACACTGGAGGTCTGCGCCTAAGCGTGGGGTCTTGCTCGAATATTTTTGATGATGGACCCGTAAACAACCAGCACTACGCGCCAGGCAATCCGCTAACTACTGCCAACTATATTGGTCCAAGTCTTTTTTCGAGACCAACTTTGTAATAATTTAGCTTGGTTATGCTGAATTTTCTTTATTGTTCAATTTTATACCTTTTATTAAATTTATTATCAGCTTTTATATTGCCGCATTATGAATTTTGAAAGCCTCAATTTTAAACATCGCTGTTTAAACTCTTTTCTACAAGTCCATATTTTACTATCCATTTACCATCCGTTTTGCCATGGCTTGATCTGACCTGTTTGCTGCTCAGAGAGCCGACGAGCCGCAGGCGAGCCATGACTTGGTGAACCAGAAGACAAGAGTAATGGCCGAGCTGGTGGTTCTTTGGATGAGTGTTTTCTTGAATCTTGGTTAATCACGATCTGCTTTATTGCTCAACTTTCTATTTTTGCTCACTTTTGCTCATTGGCTCTTGCATCGTGTCATTTTCCAGCACATTCACGATTCTCGGCAGGCGCATGGGCTTCGTGCGCAGGACTACACGCGATACCGGCGGTTTTGTGCGCATCACCTGCACACAGTGCGCAAGGCAGCCAAGCTGACTCAGGGCTTGGCAGCAGGATTCAGCAAGCTCAATGTTACGAGTGAGAATGCTAGCTCAACGCTCCATGTCGAGGTCCAACTACTGCAGGCAGAGCGCGCCTGAGTGTACGCGATGGATCAGCGCGAATTACATTCTTGCACAGAGGAGCTGCGGCAGCGCCAGCACGTCGTGCAGCGTCTGAAAGCAGCCGCTAACGCCGCGCACACGTTGACAGCCATTGCGCGAGGATTTTGTAATGCGCGCACAGCTCTCGCAGCAGCAGCCAGTACGCTGCTGCTGCAGAGTCAGCTTCGTTTTGAGCTGCAGCAATGGGAGACCGCATTGGACAGTGTAGCGCTGGCCCGTGTGATTACAGACCGACTGGCTCAGGCCGGCAGCTCTGGACAAGCTGTCTGCGCCAACAGGCAAAAGCGTGGTCTTTGCTAATGAGCTACACTGGCGTGGAGGAACCGTGTCGTTTGCCAGCCAAGAACTTGCGGCCCAAGTGGACCGTGCTTAGGGTCTGCTCAAGGCCGCATCCGGTGACAGCTCTGATTCGCTGGATGCTGTCGTGGCTGCCTATCGAAAAGTTGGCATGGCCGCACGCCGCTGCTATTCCGAGAGTGCAGTGGCAGTGCAAAAGTCACAGACAACCGCGTTGGATGCACTGCTGTCAGCCTATGTGGCTGTTCAGCTTTGCAGCATATACGTATTAAGCACAATTGGCGTGACCCAACTTGTCAACGAAGCGCAGAGTATTGTACATGCATGCGGCGCAACATCAAACTCAGCCGATGCACTGCTTGTCTGGCTTGCTGGACTGTGGGCTGGCGGGCCGTGGACTAGTGACAAAAATGCACCCCGGCAGCCCGGCCTTGCGCAAGTGGTTGTGTACTACGACAAGGTTCGTCAGCGTCTGGCGGCGCTGCAACACAGTGTGACAGAAACGAAGGCCAGGCTGTTGCTGGTAGTGCGCCGTGAGATCCGCACACAGCAGATTGCTGACGAGGTGGTGGCAGCCGAAGCATATTACACGTGCTTGCGCAACTATCATTCGGCGCTGCTGCATGTGTCGCCTGCTTGCGCACAGTATGTGGACTCGCTGGCTCTGCTTGACGTGGTTGTGGCAGAGAACGTCCTGCACACTGCCGCGCTAACTGACCAATTGACCAAGTGTGACATGCCTCCAGAGGCTGCAGACGCTGATGCGTCATGCCTGTGCAATCTAGCACATTTGCCATATTAAATTGCGCAGGCAGCTGTAGCAGCTGAAACGGCTCTGTCACTTGTACATGGTATGTGTGTCAGAGCCAGCAAGAACACCAAGGCGTGGGTGCACAGCCCCATTAGCCATCTGAGTCTGGTCGCCAATACGCTGGTGTCCAAGTCTGCGTCTGTTTCACAGCATGTTCCAAACCTGGTTGACTTTGCTGTGCCGATCAAGCCCTTTTCTACAACTTTTCTTCCCCGGCCATTGACTTTGATATGTCTGTGATCAATGCCCATGCTGACAAACACAGCACCAGCAAGCTGGGTTATATTTTTGGCAGTCTGTGTGGATCATGCTAAATGCTATACTTTGCCAATTAGGCTATTTCCTATATTTTATAATGTGTATATTCATGTGTGCACAATGAGCCAAGATGCTATAGCTCGTGCACAATAAATAAATAAATAAACACTTTTGCTTCCATTTGCTTTACATTATCGAATTTTGCTGCTTCATGTTCTACCAGCTTGCTCCAACAAAAGAGGGTTGCAACACAGTGCCCAAGATTGTGTGGCACTCACAGTATCTGATGCACTTTTACATATATGATGTGCTGGCATTAGAGGTCAGCATCAAAGAGTTTGAGACCTTTGTGCCAGACTGCCTGCAGGTACTTCATGGTATCAACAAGTGCAGCTGCAAGCAAAGGGGAAGGACAACATATGCATGTGTGGCCAAATTGCTGGACAAGCTTCTGCCACTATGCCAGCTGATGGATGTGCACTGCAAAGACCACATCTCACATTTAATACTATGCCTGGCCTTTAGTTCCACTGGGAAGCAGTGTAGCAGACATCTACCCTATGAGTGTGCCCTGCTGAAGCGCTACTTTCATGAGGCAGACTCATCTGAGCACCAGGAGCAGTTACTGACTGAATGCCTGCAGTTGACTCTCATTTTGATGTCCACACATGAAGATGTTCTTAACAGTGCTGCCTCATTCTACACTGCCCAAGAAATTTGTTAGAAGTTGACTTTGTTAATTCTGAAGCAATCAGGTTAACCACCTTGAATATCATGATCAATAGTTTCTTTTATATGAGACAATTGTTGATGTTATTCCAATGGTCTCTTTCTGGTTCCTACATTAAAATAGTATTCACCCTTTGACAAACGACTCTCAAGCAGTCAACTACAAGTGCCAAATATTATACTTTGGCATTCTATGCTTTAGTGATGTAGTCTTCCATTATATATCCTTGAACAGGGTATACTTTTGCAATGTATGCAATAGCAGTGTATATATCTTAGATATATCCTTGAACAGTGTATTATTGTAGTATTAACACTGTAGTATTTTATTCTTTTGCAATAAAAGATATAGTAGTGTATTCTTTCAGAATTAATACTATAGCAATGTATACTTTCAAGGTAAATGCTATAGCAGTGTAATCTTTTGTTGGATACCAGGTCAGGTGTTCGTGTAGGGATATGGTTGAGATGGTGTTCTCATCAGAGTTAGTTTTCTTTTCTCTTCAGTATTGATTTATTACACAAATCATCAAATAAAATTGTAAAACACAACAATAATATGATACTCATTGTTGTATACCATTGTTCTACATTGTATCACTCATGGGACCACAAACAAGGCAAGACACCACCTGTGGTCAGTCTCAGGATGATGCACCAGCATCTCCACTGTTACCAGTGTCAACAGCATCCTCTGAGGCAGCATCAGCCAAGTTCCAGGTGCCAGCAGCTGAAGCAGAGGTGTATGACAAGGCCAGAAGTGAGGAAGCGTTTGACACTGGGGTATATCTGGATTGCCTTGACTACTTGTACCAACAGACTCAAGAGTTTGGTGCAAGATGTGATCCATCTATTGCTGAGGCGCAACTGACTTGTGAGAGCATGGAAAATGTTATTGTGCAGAACCAGGAGCTAACTGAGCTTCTCTGTGGCCAAGCAGGTCAGGCAGCTATTCCAAAGGAACCCTTGTTTAAGGTATTTGATTGCTATGTGCCTGAGCTTGATGACAATCCCATGGCAGTTGAGCACTGGGTCCAGTCAGCAAAAGCCGCCACTGCAAGCATGCCAGACAAGTTGGCAGTCAGTGTGCTGCAGGACAAGCTAGTTGGGGCACAAGTCCACCAGCTTGCCCTGATTCCTTATGTCAAGCCACAAGTACTATTCACTGAGCTGATTCAGGTATTGTCTGCCAAACTGAATGCAAAGTCTCACTATCTGACCTATTCTCCCAATGACACAATTGGTCAAGTGCAGATTGACATGTCATTCCTTGAGCTAGATGGCACTGAGCATGAGAAGACATGTGGTGAGATAGTAGGGGCCCTGGCTGACATATTTCCAGCTAATATCGCCTCTGGTGCTTGCAGATACAACAAGATTGAGGATGTCTGTAAGTAACTGTGCCATGAACTGACTTATGTAATATTATCTCTAGCACTGACAGAGGGGACTGTGGTTACACTTATCCAAGGAGTATTGAAACTATATTGAAAGAACTAGAGAGAGTCAATGGTCAGACTTGGACCATTGCTCATAGAAATAGAAACTCAGACTATAGATCAACGGTGGTTAGATCTGATCACGCAAGGGACAGACTTGCATGAGAATTTAACATGCCCTTGTAACCAGTGTTATCTATATCCAGCTCTGCTAGTGAACCGATTGAAGAGCAGTGGGCCAAGTGCCTTAGTCAGGCAGTCAGCGATCTGACTAGCAGCAGCAATGTGCTCAGCATCATACAGGCCTTCCTTGAACTTGTTGTAAGTCAGACGAAGCTTGACCTGATAATGTTTGTTGTCTTCAGTGATGTTTCCTGAGTGTGCAAAGGAAACAGCTGCTTGGTTATCACAGAAGATCTTGGTGCATCCAACATCAATGTGGAGCTGCTCAAGGAAGTCGCGTTTCCACATAAGCTCACACACACCAGAGTTAAGTGCATGTAGTTCAGCTTCAGCTGTCGACTGTGGCTCTCCAGTTTTTATCTTCTTTGAGCGCCAGGTGACAGCAGCACCAGCAAGCATGAAAACATAGCCAGCATTCACATGATCTGCTGAGTTGTGGAAATAATTGGCGTCAGTGTAGCCAGTCAGTGTCAGAAACTTGCTTGGTTGATAAGTTATGCCAAGGTCACTTGTTCCCTTGAGGTAGCGCAGTACTTGTTTAGCGGCCGACAGATGAGTCTTGGTGGGTTTCGCATTAAACGTGCCCAACAGCGATGCAGCATATGTGATATCCATGCATGTTGTGTTTGCTAGATATTGTATAGAACCAACGATGGACTGATATTCATGCATGTCAACAAGCTCGTCTGTGTCAGAGGCTTTCACAAGCTTGGTTGTCAGAGATAGCGGTGTCTTAGCTGGGTTGCATTCCAACATACCATGGAGCTCAAGAGTGTGTTTTATCGCCGACTCTTGGAACACACAAATAGCGCCGTTCTTTTGCTCAATATCAATAGATAGTATCAACATACACTTGCCAAGATCCTTCATTTCAAAGCAATCTGATAGAGCGCGCTTCGTAGCAGCTAGCTCACTAGCATCAGCAGTCGCAATCAACAAATCGTTGACATATGTGGTAACAATGCACATATTTGGCTTACCAGCATTGCAGACATACATGCCCTGGTCAGCATCAAGGCAGACAAAAAACATGTTCTTGCACAAATGTGCATTCAGTGTTTTGTTCCATGCATGTGGTGCTTGCTTAAGACCATACAGTGCGCGACGCAGATGACAGACATTGTTCTTGCGGTCCTCAATGATGCTGTCAGGAATCTCGACATACAGCTCTTCGTTGACAGTGCCATTTAGAAAAGCAGTCTTCACATCAATGCTGTGTACATCGAGTCTGAAATGCGCAGCAAGCGCAAGGACCAGCCAAATCGATTTATAGCTCACAACAGGAGCAAAGAGATCCTTGTAGTCAATGCCCTCACACTGCTCAAAGCCACAGGCAACTAGTCGACCTTTATACAACAGCTCTTGGCCATTGGCACGTGGTTTTGTTACAAACACCCAGCATGTGCTCAGTACATGCATTCTGCCTTTGCATGGCACGATCTCAAGAATGCTGTTATTGTCGATAGACTCAAGCTCAGCAATGATAGCCTCTTGCCATTTGCTGCTTTCTGACAAGGCCATCGCTTGGTTGTACAAAGTCGGCCTGGCAACAGCAGCCTGCGCCCAGAGATAGCCATTGAACTTGTTGTTAGCTTCAGTGTCGTACACAGACTGTGTTAGAGAGCGACTCTTAACAGCAGCGGGATGTAGCGGGCGACCAGCTGGGGTTGGAGTTATCGCTGTTAGAATCTGATCCTACACTAAAGGGACTATCTGTCCGATGAGTGCTATAATAAATATATATAGAAAGAACCAGAAGGATACAATGGTCGGACTTGGACCATTGTTCCATATATAGATAAAGCTATGAACTACAGATCTTGATGATTAATCCTGTCAAGTGTGGATCACGACTCACATGACAACCATAATATAACAATCGCCAGGTTCTGCGCGTCAAAACGATCTGAGTATTGCTGGAAGCGCTGTCTAAGCATGCCAGGCGTGTGGTAGGGCGTACCTGGGCACTCAGCTGCAGTGATGAAAGTGTCGTCATAATGCACAACAGAATCATCCCCATCATCAGTGGAGCCAGTGCTGCTTGTGCTGACATTACAGCTGTTGCCGAACGTTCGGTCATATATGTCCATAGCGCGATCAGGAAGGGCATCGTCACCATCATGTGCAGGTTCATAGCCATCATCATGTGCAGGTTCATAGCTGTCGTTGTTGTGTGGGAATTCAAAAACATCGCCTTGGGGAATGCCATAATTTTCAATGTGACCATCCCCAAATCGGTCATTTGGAGCATCAGCATAGCTGTCGCTATCCTCATACATATTGTCAACTTTGTGCTCATATGCCTTGTCAATATCGCGTGCATATGTGTCATTGGAATTAGCATTGGAATTAGTGTCAGATTTGGTGCATTCGGTTTCAGATGGAGCTGTCATTTTGTAGAAGCGGTGTGCATTCTCAACCAGCTTGTCACCATCAGCTATAGCATCGACAGAACGTGAAAAAACATGAGTGAAAGGGGAAGGCAAGTTAGTCAATTTGTGCAAATTTGGGAAACGTGCCTTGTCCAAAAAGGGGAAAATAGTTGGCTCAAACGAGCTGAGCCACGAGCTGAAAATTGCCCCTTTGGCAATATTTGTTGGAATTATGAAACTTTTCACTTCTAACTTCCAGCTGTCTTATGGGATATCACATGACATAATCTAATCGGCT